>CM033727.1:7432290-7624155 GCA_019671005.1 Hibiscus mutabilis | reverse complement strand
ACTACGAAAACAACCGCCAGATCAGTCTTCTTTGGAATTACTCTTGAGTTCAGAGAAGCATCGGGAGACACTATTGAAAGTCTTTGAATCAAACTTTTGTGCCCCAGGACATTTCAGAACAAACCTGGACATGATAGTGGGGCATATTATCGTCTATAATCATATCACGTTCGGTGATGATGAGATCCGGAAGGAGGAAGGGGGTCCACTAAAGCCCTTAACATCACTACCCACCGCAAAGGGTATGTATTACAGCGTCATTGATCGACAACGGGTCAGCATTGAATGTCTTGCCTATGGTAACCCTGCAAAAATTACCAATAGATAGTTCGCACCTAAAGCCTTGCTACAACTCGGTAAGAGCTTTCGATGGTACGCAAAAAGGAACAATGGGGAAAATTGAGATACCCCTATTGATCGGACCAACTGAATATGTGATCGATTTTGTGGTGATGGACATAAAACCATCTTACAGCTGCTTGTTGGGAAGACCGTGGATCCACTCCGCAGGAGTTGTCCCATCATCATTGCATCAGAAATTAAAATTGGTAGTTGAAGGCAAATTGGTCACAGTAGAGGCAGAGCATGAATTTGTTGCTTCCGTGACATCAGACACCCCCTACATTCAAAATGATGAAGATGCTGCAGAATGCTCGTTCCGAGCATTAGAACTAGTAAATGCCACATTCGTTTCAGAGGGAAACTGGATCCCCTACCCCAGGTTATCTAATTGTACCAAGATGACCGTCGCAGAAACTCTGGGCCGAGGAGCCAAAATAGGAAAAGGGCTGGGGAAGAAATTACAAGGAAACCTGAGACCCAAGAATATCATTACCAAGAAAGATCGTTTCGGGCTGGGTTACCAACCAAGTGTCCAACAGAAGAAAGAAGAATATAAGAGAAAAGAGGAACAAAGAAAAGCTAGATCTAAAGGAGAAGACATTCCGTGGAGGTCGATGTCCTTTCCTAGTTTAAAAACCACTTTCATCTCCGGAGGGTTCTACCGGCCAGGTCAAGATATTGGAGAGACAAAGAAGAAAAATGATGAACTTAGCCAGGAGGAAATGTTCAGTAAAGCATTTGAAGGGATGTACATCAACATGATAGCTGAAGAGGACCGAGGTAGCAAAATGTTGACCAACATCCGCCCTTGCTATCCCGGGGAGACACTTGATAACTGGAGCTGCATTGATCTACCTGTAGTTTTTAGGAATAGATCAGAGTAATGCTCCGAATCAACCTTTTGTTTTTGCCCATAGACAATGGGGATCTCTTGTATGGGGCACCTATGTTAACTTTTTGATTGAAATGAAAATATCCCCGCTTTCTTAAAAATGACCAAAGTCTCATTTATTCCATTCATGCATCCTTCATATTCATTCCCTTCATGTAAAGTCGTCTCTTTCCCAATACAATTCATTCTCATTTAATGCAGGTCGCTCATGATTGACGATATGAATGATACTGGATCCAATCCTGGAGTAAATTTCGAAGGCCCTGAGGTCTCAGAGGAAACGGAGGGAGGATATGATGAAATAGAAATTGAGGTCCCAGAAGAATTAAAGAGAATGGTGGACGACGAAAAAAGGCAGATTATGCCCCACCAAGAAGAAACAAAAATTGTCAACTTAGGGACTGAAGAAGCGAGAAGAGAAATAAAAATAGGAACGACGATTTCCTCAAAAACCAAGCATGAACTGATAGCCCTGCTTCAAGAATTCAAGGATGTCTTCGCCTGGACTTATCAAGATATGCCAGGATTAAATACCGACATAGTGGTGCACAAATTGCCAACAAAGTCGGAGTGCAAACCATCAAACAAAAACTTCGGATAATGAGGCCGATATGCTGTTAAAGATCCGAAGAAGAAGTGAAAAAGCAATTTGATCTTTGGATTCTTGGAAGTAGCCAAATACCCCAGTGGGTTGCAAACATTGTACCAGTACCAAAGAAAGACGGGAAAGTTCGTATGTGTGTAGATTATAGGGATCTCAATCGAGCTAGCCCAAAAGACAACTTCCTTTGCCACATATTGACACGCTGGTTGACAACACCGCAGACATTCATGGTTTTCCTTTATGGATGGCTTCTCGGATACAACCAGATAAAGATGGATCCTAACGACATGGAGAAAACCACATTCATAACCATGTGGGGCACTTTTTGTTATCAAGTAATGCCATTTGGGCTAAAGAATGCAGGGGCAACATACCAAAGAGCAATGGTGACTCTTTTCCATGACATGATGCACAAAGAAATAGAAGTATACGTCGATGATATGATTGCCAAACCCGAACAGAGGAAGAGCACCTACGTAACTTAAGGAAACTATTCCAAAGACTACGGAAGTACCAACTGAGGCTCAATCCTGCCAAGTGTACCTTCGCCGTTACTTCTGGAAAACTCCTAGGGTTCGTAGTAAGTAGAAGAGGGATTGAGATTGATCCCGATAAAGTGAAAGCCGTCCAGGACCTTTCACCACCCCGCACACAAAAGGAAGTTCGCGGTTTCCTAGGGAGGCTGAACTATATCTCTCGTTTCATTTCCCAATTAACCAATCAATGCGACCCAGTCTTCAGACTTCTTAGAAAGAATAATCCTGGCGTGTGGGATGAAGAATGTCAAAAGGCCCTAGAAAAGATCAAAAAGTACCTGACAAATGCTCCAATTTTAGTCGCACCGGTACCCGGTCGACCACTAATTCTCTACTTAACAGTCTTCGAGAATTCAATGGGATGTGTACTGGGGCAACACGATGAGTCAAGAAAGAAGGAGCAGCCATCTATTACCTAAGCAGAAATTCAACGATTGCGAAACACGGTACCCTTGGTCTGAAGTGCGTGTTGCGCTCTAGTTTGGGCTACCAAGCGACTCAGCAAAGACTGTTGTACCATACTACTGGTTAATATCCAAGCTAGACCCATTGAAGTTCCTAATGGAAGCGCCAAAGACTAACGGGAAGGATGGCCCGATGGCAGATGCTCTTATCCGAATTCGACATCGTATATGTTAATCAGAAAGCTGTAAAGGGGAGTGCCGTAGCAGATTTCCTGGCAAGTCGTGCATCGGATGACTATGAGACATTGAACTTTAGTTTCCCGCATTTAAGACTTGATGTGCATTACAACCGAAGAAGAGATTTCAGATGATGTGTCATGGAAACTTTACTTCGACGGAGCCTCCAACGCCCTCGGACATGGGATAGGGGCAGTGCTAATTTCACCTGAGGACGTCTATTATCCTTTCACCAGCAGATTGGAATTCTTCTGCACAAACAATATAGCTGAATACGAAGCTTGCATCATGGGACTGAACTCAGCCATCGAAAAGAAAGGTTAAGAAACTTCGAGTGTTCGGAGATTCGTCCCTAGTCATTTACCAATTGCGCGGGGAGTGGGAAACCAGAGACCCGAAGTTGGTCAAATATCACAAATTAATCCAAGAGCTCGTCAAAGAGTTCGAAAAGGTCAGCTTCAATTACCTACCCCGAGAAGAAAATCAGATGGCGGATGCGTTGGCAACATTGGCATCCATGTTTAAAACAAACACCTGGGCAGAAATGAAACCCATTGAGATGCAGACGTTTGAAAAGCCTGCTCATTGTTGTAGTATACAGGAAGAGATTGACGGAAATCCATGGTACTATGATATCCTGCAATATGTCAAGCTTCAAAAGTATCCGAAGGGGCAAACGACAATGACAGAAAAGCGCTTAGGAAAAATGGCAACAAAATATGTCCTAGATGGGGAGATCCTATATAGGAAAAGTCATGATCAAACATTGCTGAGATGTGTGGATGCCCGGGAGGCAAAGGAAATCTTAGCCGAAGTACATGACGGGATCTGTGGAAACGACGCCAACGGGTTGTCTATAGCCCGAAAAATTATGAGATACGGTTATTTTCGGTTGACCATGGAGGAGATTGCATCGATTACGCCAGAAATGCCATAAATGCCAAATTTATCTTGACAAAATTCATGCACCCACATCGCCTCTACACACCATGAATTCTCCGTGGCTTTCGCAAGCATGGGGCATGGACGTCATCGGGCAAATCCATCCAAAGCCTCCAACGGACACCGTTTCATTTTGGTCGCTATAGACTACTTCACTAAGTGGGTAGAGGCAGCGTCTTACGCCAATATCACCAGGACTACAGATTTGTAAGTTCTTAAAGAAGGAAATTATTTGTCGATACGGATTGCCGAGAGGATCATCACCGACAATGCTTCTAATCGAACAACAGAATGATAAAGGACGTGTGCACTCAATTCAAGATAACACACCATAATTCCACAGTCTATCGTCCTAAAATGAATGGAGCAAAGGGAAGCGGCAAACAAAAATATAAAGAAGATCATAGCGAAAACTACGGATACCTACAAGGATTGGCATGAGAAGTTGCCTTTTGCCCTTTTCGCCTATAGGACGTCCATTCGCACATCAACGGGGCAACACCCTATTCCTTGGTGTATGGTACGAAGCAAGATCCCTAATTGAGGTAGAGATTCCGTCCCTCCGAGTCTTAAACGAAGTAAAACTGGAAGAAGCTGAATGGGTGCAGCCGGGCTCGACCAGCTAAATCTCATTGACGAAAAAGACTAAAAGCCATTTGTCATGGTCGATGTACCAAAAGCGGATGGTTCAAAGCTTACAACAAAAAGGTGTGCCCAAGAGAATTCAAAGAAGGGGATCGGTACTCAAGAGAATCCTCCCAATCGAGAAAGATCCTCGAGGAAAATGGATGCTCAATTGGGAAGGACCATACGTCGTAAAGAAAGCCTTCTCGGGAGGAGCCCCGATCCTAACAGAAAATGGACGGGACGAGCTGAAAAATCCCGTAAATTCTGATGCCATCAAGAAATACTATCTCTAAAAAAAATGGAGAGCTCAGGATGAAAACCCGAAACCGGGCGTCTTGAAGCAACGGAAGGACTCGAGTTGAAAACCCGTAAAGGGCGGCTCGGGTAAGTTGAAAAGTTAAATATCTGAGGAGAAGGGTATCCCCATGAGCATCATGAAGAGGAAGCTTCAGGCAAAAATTCTACACCAGTTGACAGGATCATGTATCATTCATATCGAAGATAATGAGAGATCTTGTGTTTAACTTATACGTGTCATACCTTTCTTTCTAAGATATCTCAAAGCCCTTAATCCTAATAAAACCGTGTTTTGAGCATCCATTCCTAGCCTCCTTGTCAATTTCAGTCAGATAAGATAACATAGGCTTATAATGAAACAAGAGATTTCGAAGCATTACTATGATTTAACCTTGAAAATTACAGGTAATCAAAGAAAACGGTTAACTCCGTCCTTTAAGTTCCCTAAATGGCTGTCGATCGGGAAGGCGGGAAGCTTCAAACAACCTGATAGGATAACCGATGGCACATGTCCTATCTATTCAAGAAAAGCGTACGAGATAACAAAAGAAATCTCCTGGGTAAAAACCAGAAGGGCACCCCTAAAAAAAACTCTCTCTAAAGTGAAAACCCAAAAGGGCGCTTTAAAATTCCAAGTCAGAATTGAAAAAGAGAAAGATCGAGACGGTTGAACTTGGTAGTGAAGAAGGGTATCGATGCCCGTAACAAAGGAGAAAGCGAACGGCAAAAAGGACCAAAACAAACCCACCATGATATTGAAGCTCATGCATCATGAATAGTCAGACATCACTAGGATTAGGAGCATGTCAATTCATTCATTTGTCATAGCATTTTGTTTTCATCTCAGGTATTTGCAGATCCAAAGAGACATCAAGGGTCATCACGATGTGAATCCCAAATGAGGAAACAATGTTTTTACATAAAGGCACATGTTTTCAAGCTCTGGAGAGAGGTTCTATATAGGAAGAACTCTCCTCTCTGAGGCTTCAGAAGCTGAAAGTTCTATATAGGAAGGATGTGACTCTAGGGTGAAGACTCATGATTCTATATAGGAAGAACTCTCAGTCAAAGCAATTCACCTATGACACAGGGTTATATAGGAAAACCTGTTGTGTCAAGAGCAAAGAGTCTTATATAGGAAAGACTCGAGCTTCATTGTCTTAGGCGAAGGGTTCGTGTCGAAAAAAAGAACTCAGTAGCTCGAGATTCCAGACGCCAAAAAGTTCTATATAGGAGGAACTGATGGCTCCAAGGTGAAGACTCGCAGTTCTATATAGGAAGAACTCCCAGTCAAAGCAATTCACCTATGACACAGGTTTATATAGGAAACCTTTTGTGTCAAAAGCAAAGAGTCTTATATAGGAAAGACTCCGAGCTTCATTGAATCAGAACGAAGGGTTCAATGTCGAAAGAGCCTGTAGCTCCAAGATCGGAAGGTGACGAAGTTCTATATAGGAAGAACTTACGAGCCCAAAGATTCAGCCAAGGAAGAACGGAGATGTCCCAAAGAATTCGTTTTTCCAAAGCTACAATGAGAGCGAAGGGTTCTGTGTCAAAAAGAGCCTGTAGCTCCAAGGTCGGAAGATGACGAAGCTCTATATAGGAAGAACTTACGAGCCTGAAGATTCAGCCAAGGAAGAACGGAGATGTCCAAAAGAATTCGTTTTTCCAAAGCTACAATGAGAGCGAAGGGTTCTGTGTCGAAAAGAGCCTGTAGCTCCAAGGTCGGAAGGTGACGAAGCTCTATATAGGAAGAACTTACAAGCCTGAAGATTCAGCCAAAGAAGAGCGGAGATGTCCAAAAGAATTCGTTTTTCCAAGGCTACGAACAGGGAAGTCTGATAAAAATGAGTGCTTATGAATCTTTGCTTTGTTTCCCATCCCATGAAAACAAGCAAAGAGGGGCAACTGTAATCACTCATTTTTACTTGTAAATATATTAATATTGCATGTATAGTTATTATATGAATGTTACTAATATAAGGTGATGTGTGCATGTATAAGTTATGTATACGTATTAGGGGTATATGTATGTCGCGTATGTATTTGATTAATATATAAATGTTATGTTAATTATATGTATGATTATATATACTAGAATATTATTAATTAATGATCGTATAATATAAAGTATATATTTTCGTATGTACATGTACAGCTATTATAATTATTATTATTATTATTAATGACTAAATGAAAAATTAAATATATATATTAAACCCAAGTAAAAAGTCCGAGTCCAATTACAAAATCCAATTACAAAGCCCGCGTTTGGCCCAAATCAATCCTATCTAATTACAATGTGTAGGGGTAACTATGGGCCATTGGATCAAGATCTGATCCAACGGCCACGATGCAATGGAAGTCGAAAATATCTGCCAGGCGCGTACTCCACACGTATGGACCGTTCGAGTGCCACGCGCGTGTGGTCCACGCGCGGACGCTTTATTATCCCACGCGCGCGTAAGATCCACGCGTTCTGACTCCTCGACTGTGGTGCTCCACGTGGCGAAATCTGAAGTCGTTTCATCAGATCGAGGCTTCATCCAGGCTGATCGTTCTTCAAGCCATCTCGACCGTTAGATCAGATCCGATCTAACGGCCGAAAAATGCGCCTCGGCGCGAATCGGCCACACCGCGCCGATATTCAGTCCCCGCGTTCAGATTATGCCAAAGACAACAAACAAATGTCAGATCTGGAAAAGAAGATACAAGTTGCAACCAAAATACAGAGACAATGATATATATGAAACGGGGGCTGTTGTAACGGAGAGTTTTTTTAGAGGAGCGAGCAAAAAAAACAGAGAGAGTAATAACACAAAAAAAAAAGAAAGCTTGTAAAACTGTAAACTTGTAACAGTCAAGATAATCAAAAAGCGATCCAGTGGTAATTTTTTGTCTCTTTTTTTCTTACATTTTTCATTGCATGTATATACGAAACACAAAAAGAAAAAAGAAAAACAAGTAAAGAAGTCTTACGGCTTTGTCCGTGGGTCTTCCCTTCCTCTGTGACAAGCCTTTCGGCTTCTACAAGCCGATCGGTGAACAAAAGGAGGGAAGACCCTTGTGGTCTCGTTTTGGTCTAAAGAAAATATATTTTTGGGTTCGTATTTCTTAGATCTAGGGTAAATAAAAGGGGATCCTCTGAATCCAACCACGGATTCATGTTGAGGACAACAAGAGGAAGGTTTTGGTGTATTTTGGGAGCCTACCGGCGCCAGTTAACGGCGGCCGGCGGCGGAGAATACGGCGGGCGGCCGCCGGATTCTGGGTTTCTCAAGAACACTTGAGAGAAAAAGATGAACATGGTTATATGGAAACTGAAGAACAAAACTGAAAATGAAAGAAATGAGGGAAAAAATGGGTTTCCGTCTAAAAATGGCCTTTTTATAGTTATTATTATTTTCGAAATGGGTAAAATACACACTTAATCCCACCGCGTTTTCAATATTTTCGTTTTTGTCTTGCCGCATGGTATAATCACAGTCCCAGTCCCCCTGAGTTTTCAAAAAGTCACAATTTAGTCACTAAATTACACCTGATCAGTTTCTGAATGGTAAAATTACGCCCTTAATCACCCCGCGTTTTTGAAATTTTCATTTTGAGTCTGCCCCTTGGTATAATTACAACTCTGGTCTTTGTAGGTTTTATTTGTTTTTCAATTTCGTCCCTAAATTACATGTTATTGCTCTTTAATTTCTGCCACTGATTTTCATTTTCCTTTCATTTCAGTCCTATTTTCTTTGTAAATATTATTGTTCGAATTATAATCGTATATGTTGATATTATTTTATTTTATGCCTCCCCATATGACTCGTTTTATGTTTTATGTATGTGTTAAATATAATATTTTTTTTATCCGGTTATCCGTACCAAGCATGTTATGTTTTAGTTAATTCATACATGGCATATTTAGTATTTTTATATATGTGTATGCTTTCTTATTTTTAGGGCCGCATGTTAGTAAATTTACCTTTTTATACGATATGTGAATCCGTATATGTTGAAATATGTTTTATTATCAGTATGCATGTCTTTTTGAAATACTTGTTCGTATATATATGCATTTATTCCTGCCTTATTATTTTGACATATGATAGTTGTTTTTATCTATTATTTAGAGTAATATGTATATATATACATGCTTTAGTCTAAAATATCATTCATGATAAATTAATATTCTGGTATGTCAATATTTATTATATTTAAATGATTTGTCATGTTTTATGTTTTTGCCATTAAGATTGCATATCGAGATATAAATTGTTAATGCGGTGTCCTTTTATCCGAGCGTAAACGGGGCCAGTATCAAGCGTAGTGATAGTGGTTGGGCGTTTATTCTCGGATAACGGGACCCTTAAAATATATTCGCAATTATGACCGAAATTTAAAATAATCGTCACTTTAATCCGGAAAATCCAATATTAATAAAGCGGTAATTATTAAAGTACCAATTTTTTTGGGCGGTGTGGGGGTGCTAATCCTTCCCCATCCGTAACCGACTCCCGATCCCTGTCCTTTTGAATCTCTAGTTTTATGGTGTCCGGCCTACCTAAGTGGCCGATGGCGACTCCATTTTTATAAGGTTTTTGTAAACCCCACGAAATAAATATTTTATATCCAAACGCCTTATATCAAAAATACCTTTCAAAAGCATTTCGAAAACAATCGTTTATTTTATCTAGCGTGCCTTCGCTACACAGACGAATTACCAAGCCCATCAAAGGACTGATCAAAAAAAAAAAACAGGAGTTGGCCAAGTGACCGATCTTCCCACAGATCTAGCACTGCGGACGAAAACGACCACCAAAAACTCTTCCATCGTGGCCTCTAAAAGACGACCCACGATTGTTTTGAGAATACAAGAGAACATAGGGCGGCCAAAACCCTAAAGAAGAAGACGCTCGATAAATGTTTTGGTTAGGGTAACCAAACGAATATCCATGATTGTTTTGATTATGGGTATGAGAAAATGGGCTAGAATTAGAATATGGGCCTTGATGCCCCATTGGTTCTTGAGAAGGACCATGAACCATATTAGCCAAAGAATTCTGAGCCAAGAACTCAAGTTGTCTGGACTCAGTATCAAGAAGAACGCTCGTTACCCCATCAAGTTTGTACGACTACTGACTTGAGGTTATGATGGCCACCACCAGTTCATACTTTGGCAGTTGATCGGAAAGAATGGCAGAAATGTGCATTGTCTCCGACAAGGGATTCTCACACGCCGTAAGACTATCACATACACCCTGAATTTGCGCAAGGTACTCCCAGATCGTCTGATCATGCTTCCTGATGTTCTTCAAAGGACAATGGAGATGCATAACTCGAGTTGTAAAAGTAACAGAGAAGATCTGTTTGACCTTCTCCCAAATGTCTTGTGCATTCTTGTAATTGAAAAGAGAAGGCAAGATAGACGCACCAATAGAGGACAATAACCAAGAACAAAGGGCATTGTCCTCCTGTTTATATCGAACGTACTAAGGATTAGAAACTCGTTCATCTCCTAAAACAGTTTGAACCAGAACAACCAAAGAACCATCGATATGATCTACAAGAGCTAGGCTCTCGATGGAAAAAAGCACATGTTGTCGCCATAGAAGATAGTTAGAGTCATCCAGGCAGATTGAGATTATACTTAAACATATTAGAATGGAGTCGGTATCTAATCTCTTACACATTTTCAATGTCCTGTCTCAATCATGACTTGGGGACAACTTGCAAGCATTTTATAGATTGAGATTGAAGTTCCAAAAGAACGGCCAAATGACACAAATATTGTTCCCTAATTTTTTTTTCCAACAATATTGCACCCCCACTTTATTTCCAACAATACGGTGATTGCTACATTGAAAGCAAAGTCAGACTGCTTACACCCTATTTTTGAATAGTGTTTTCACTAAAAATATTAAAAAATTCACCCTAAAGTCGGATTGCCCTCCTTTTGACTTTAAATAGTGACTGGGTTTCCCTATGCTACCACGTGGCAGCCACCTAGGGCATCAGGAACTGTAGGAAGGTAAGTTGCTCTCCATCTGACTTCAAACAATGCATGGAAAGGGAAGCGCGCAGGCGTGCAGGTGCAGTGGCATGCATGGCATGCCTCGTAAATGAGGCAGTTGCATGCATGCCTCAAGAAAGTAAGGTTTTTTTAATATTTAAATTTTGTAAGATTGATTGGATGGTTAGTAGGTGGGTTGGCTGGTTGAGATTTAAATTAGTTGGGGTTAAATAGGGTTGAAGATAGATATATTTTGTAATGAAAATTTTGAAAAGATAGAGTAAAAAAGAAGAATATTTAGAGGAAATTTTGAGAAGATAGGTATGTTTTTGTAGTTATAACGAATTTTTATTATTTTTTTAGTTAAAGATTTTGAATTTTAGATCGTTATATTTTTTAAATTTTGAAGTTGATATTTGAATTTTTGATATTTTAATTTTTTGTGTTAAATAGGTGGTTGAAGAGAAGAAAATTTGTGAAAAGATTGAGTAAAGAAATGAAGATTTGAGTAAAGTAGATGTGTATTATTGTTTAATTTAAGTTCTTTGTTTTTTTATTTTTGAAGTTGATGTTTGAATTTTTCATGTTTGAATATTTTTATTATTAAATTTATGGTTTATTAGTCTAAATTTTTTATTTTTTATTTTTTATTTTTAAGAAAAAAACGTTTTTAAATTTTTAAGGAGATTGAGTTTGTTTGTTTGGTTGTTTTAGTTATTGTAATAAATGTATTAAAGTTAAATTTTAAATTTTTTAGAATTTTAGTAAATTACAAACAAAACTAAAAATATTATAGATTTACTCCCAGATTATTAATATGTTCTTACTTATCATGTAGGATGGTTGATCAAGCTCCTCTCTTGCGATTACAGGACCAACACATTACTAATCTCACAGTTGATGAAATGGTACAAATTTTTTAATAATTATTTATTAGAAATTCAATTACATTTTTGTTTGTTGATAATATTTATTTATTAATGTGTTAATTACAGGATGTAGAGGAAACATTTAAGCATCATCTGACCATGGCCAAAAATCATTCGGATAGTCGAATCATTAAATGGTTGCAACTTTCTGGAATTTATCATGCGACTTTCATTCGTGGGTACAAGTTGGTGCCCGGGTTGATTACCGCTATGATTAAGCGCTGGAGGCCGAAAACCCATACGTTCCATATGCCATGTGGGGAATGCACAATCACACTTGAAGACGTGGTCATGCTTATCGGGGTCTTGGTAAACAGGGCACCATTGATCGAGCAAACGAAAGGTTCACTTGAAGTAATTTGCTTAAAATACCTTGGGAAGGTGCTAGATAGATCAAATTTGAGAGGATCTCATGTGAAAATGAGTTCGTTGCAAATTGAATTTACATTCGGTAAATATAATTTGGTTGATGTGATTTAAAATACCAGTCGAGCCTATATTCTGCAACTCATTGGAGGTATATTAATGTCGGATAAATATTGCAATCTTGTTCATACACGGTATCTACGCTTTTTTGAGTATCCATGGGAAGCTGTTAAATATAGTTAGGGATCGGCCATATTAGCGTTCTTGTATCGTGAGTTGTGTAAGGGCACTAAAATAGAAAATGGTTGGGCCCATGTTTTCCTCTCGATATTGTTAGCCCAACTCCAAACGCGCTCGTCGTACTTAATTAAATTCTCCATCTTCCTGTCAAAATCCGGTCATACTAGTAGATATCTTGTGGCATAATATATGTTGTTAGTATCTAGAAAAATCATAGCACATAAAATGGATGGGTAAATATTATGGAGTTTGAAAAAATGATACTTACCCATGCTTAAAATCTCACTGCAAAGGTATTAATTTTTGAACATCTCGTAGTTGTACGGATGTGACGAACACAATATGCAGGGTATGCGTGTGAAGGTGTCCAACGATTTCCCTTTCAATTAATTGTTGCTTTGATACCTGTTCCTCGATCGGATATAATGCAGACCCCATCTTCTTAGACAACATGATCACGTAAATTGGTCAAAAAAATTCCAAGCTTCTGTCGTCTCCCCCTCAACAATTGCGAATAAAATCAGAATAACATTGTTCTCACCATCTTGCGCAACGGCAATCAACAGTATGTGAAAGTATTTCTCGTACAGCCACGTGCAATCGACTTGGATCATCCGTTTACAAAATGGAAAGCCTTCAATGCGTGGCTTGAACTCCCATAATAGTCGATGGAAAAATTTATGCCCTTCAACCAGTTGGCCTTGTCAATCTTATGCATCCTTTGTTTCATACCTCACTATGGTGCCTATGATGAAATGGGTCATTGCTACCAATAAAGCTGTTAGCTTATTATACGACTTATCGTAATCACCATACATCGAATGCAATGCCTTATCCCTTGCACGCCAACCATTCTTTTATTTTATTTGATATTCAAATTGTTGCGCAATGGTTGCTTGAATCGCTGAAACAAGAACCCTTGGATTTGCTTCGACCAACTTCATCACGTGATGGCTTATAACATTCGAGTCTAATTTGTTGTGGTCTTGGTTGATGGAAGTTCGTAAACATGTGTGATCGGCATTATAGTTTGTGACCTCTCAATGATTTATCCTCTTAAGCATTGACACTCGAATCTTCCAATTACACCATTATCTATATTTGACACACTTCGCGAAGAAAGTCCTCAAGGTGGATTCTACAACCACGTAGTCCACATGCTTCATGATGGTATACTCTTTAATTGCTAGTATAACTTCATTATTTTCATTAAATTGAAGCCGAGCAAATAATTCACCATGCTCACATGAAGTTAATTGGGGCATATCTGGAAATTACGGCGCCCTCATCGCATCGAAATCCACTGAGTTCATGTGAGCAGGAGGTTCGTAGAATATAATGTCGCCCCGGTCATAATAACTTCTCCAACACCGAAATTAGGGTGCCAACGTCATCAAGGAACTAATCGGGGTCCCCAATATCTTCATCTTTGCTGGAATCTTCAAGTGATTCTCCTCATCAACCTCGTAGGTTCTCAACATTAGCATCAATAGTCGGAGCAACAAGTGGCTCATATGATGCTACATATGTCGACGGCCAACCTTGATGAAATCCACTAGATGTCCCACTTGCCAATATTGCGACAAAACTACCTCCAGACATATCAAACTCATTACCGAAACCCATTTGACCAGATTCTCCAACAACGTTTCTGGATGGGTTGCGAATATCACGCGCTTCAGCAAACAACTCGACATTTCGAATATCTATAGATTCATGCTCTACAATCGTTATTCCAACATCTGTATTATCTTCAAGAGCTATTGCAGAATATCTTATTAGATTGTGACATGTCAGCCACTGATACCGCAAACCATGAATTTGAGCTTCAATTTTCTCGGATATCTTCTCATTCATTACTCGAAGCGTGATTTCTTTTTCAAATCTCATCTTCGTAGGGTTTTCAGATTCAAATACAATACCGACGTCAGTTTTTACAATTTGTCCATTGTAATGGACAATCGCCACAAATATGTTGATACTCATTTTCTCTGTATGTTCAAAAAAATATATGTTTTCAATTATAATACACAAATCAAAATGGACAACTACAATGTCATTAAACCTAATTTTAAACTATAAATAACAATCATTTTAAAACATACTACTTATTTACGGAATTATGAAAATATATTCGAATACACTTTATAAAACTATGGCAAAATTCTCAAAAAAATTAATTACATTATATTATTACAATTTCAAACAACAAAAATGTTAGATGAATAAAATAAAATCAAAATTTCAAACCGACTTACAATATTGTTTCCCACAACTTCCTTCTTTTGCTTTCACTCAAATTTTTACTCATTTTTTTCTCTAACAAATTACCTTCAACATAACTTATTTTAAAAAAAATCCATAATTTTCCCTTACATACTCCTACACCACTTTTATCTGCACTAATAAGTTTTAAATAAAAATTTTTACACTACCCTTATATAATTTAAAATTATTATAATATTTAAAATTTAAAAACACCCTACCACCTTTTACCCTTAAACCTAAAAATCAACCCTATCATTGCATCACCATAAATCGTATAAAATTAAAAATAAAACCCCTAATCATCTATCCGATCAATCTTACAAAATTTAAATATTAAAAAAAACTTATCTTCCTTGGGTGGTTACTACGTGGCAGCATAAGAAAACTCAGTCACTATTTAAAGTCAGAAGGAATACAATTCGGCTTCAAGGTAGATTTTTTAATATTTTTAGTGAAAACATTATTCAAAAATAGGGTGTAAACAGTCTGACTTTACTTTTATTGTAATAATCATCATATTATTGAAAATAAAGTGAGAACTGTAATATTGTTGGAAAAAAAATATCGTGGAACATTTGGCCCAAAAGAACAATGCAAGACAACTTGTGATGTTGAAAACTATAATAATCACAATGATTTCATGAAAATGAATCTGGTTCGACACCCCAACAACACCTACCATGTGACCAACATTAATGTTTCGTTCAGAACCTCCAAACTCTGTGGGGGTGTGGAAGAAGGCGACAACCTCTGATCCACTCTTTCATGTCAGAAACTGCACATATATTATAAGGAATACTACATAAATAGTACCCATTATTCTCGTATTATTATTTCATATCTAACTCGATAAAATAATATTTAATATTATATTTATGTTCTATATTTTAACTTGGCCATCAAAAATTAACGAATGTGATAATGTGGTTTAATATAATTACAATTTTAACTTAAAATACTTATATATTTTATTAATTTAATTTAAAATCTATCTATTTAAAATATAATCTTAATTTTTAGGATAAAATTATAAATTATATATTTTTCTTCTTCCATCAAAGTCAATGGCATGGTATAAATAGTTCGGAAAATTTACACTAATATTGTGGTGGGATTTTTTCCCTAAAGTATTGCACTGGGTAGATTAATTCCAAAAGTATTGTAGTTTTAACAGTGCACTCAAAGTTAGCACTAGCTGAATCCGACTTTAAAGAAAAAATCTCAAAGTCAGCACAAGCTGAATCCGACTTTAGAAAATAAACTCCAAAGTCGGAACCAGCTGAATCCGACTTTAGAGAAAAAATTTTAAAGTCGGATTCAACTAGTGCCGACTTTAAGGTTTTTTCTCTAAAGTTAGATTCAGCTGGTGCCGACTTTGAGTGCACTGTTCAAATAACAATACTTTTAGAATTAATTTACTCAGTGCAATACTTTGAGAAAAAATCCCTCCACAATATTGATGTAAATTTTCCAAATAATTCTAGTTCAAAAACTTATATATTTTAACAATTAAATCTTAATTTAAAATAATTGACATAATTTAATCATCTCAAAAATTTAGATAAAACCTCAAATTTTCCAATTATTTATCATCTTTTTTTCCCCAACACCCAACATTACCCACCTCCAAGCCACTGTCCACCCCTACCTCCAAGCCACCGTCGTCTACCCTTGAAACCTGCAAACCAACCGCCCCTTGACCCCTCGGATCGTTATCGTCTCTGCATTTTTCACTGTGTGAAATTTATTCACACCGCTATTGATTTCAATATTTTATTTACTGTATTTTTCTGTTAAATTGTAATTTCTGAATTTTTTCCAAACCTTAAGATTTTCAACTTCTTCACAGATGGGGAAAATATGGCTTTTTTTTAACCCCAAAGCAGATGGCATTAAAGGTTGTGCTTCACATGCAGTATTTGTTTTTATATTTGTTAAATTTTATATTCAGTTTTGTTTTGAGAATTTCGACTGCTTTGGATGCATGGTTCTACTTGGGTTTGATTTTTTCCAAAGAACATAAGTAAAATTTACGTTTTCACTGATCTGCCAAGACCAACAAATGGAAACTAGAAAACAAAAATGAGTGTTGAAAATCCAGGTAGACGACAATGGCTTTGAGGTAAGAGTGGATGGTGGTTGGGTACTGGGTGTCGACTGTTGAGGGAAAGGAATTGAAAATTTTGGATTAAATTGATAAAATATACAAGTATTATAAACTAAAAATGTGATTATACCAAGCCATGCTATTATCTTTGTTAATTTTTTAAAAGTAAGATACCAAAATAAAAACGAAACTTAAGTGTCATTTTGTTAAAAAAATAATTAAGGTACTAAAACAGTAACACGAGAATAACCCCACAATATGTATTTTATATATAATTTTTTCCATTTACAAAAACAAAGCTGACAACCGGTGCTGTTGTTTCCCACACAATGCAATTGACTTATAGGCTCAGCACTCAGCAGTTCCTGTTACACCATATTTTCGCCAAAGAAATGTCGAGCCTTTCGGTACCCGAATACACATATACATTTGCTCGCGTATGTACTAGCTTGTCGGTGAATATTGTTTTCCTTCCATGCCCGACGGAGTTAACAACCTATATCTATATGTTTTGTTCAGTTCTTGTGACAATATGCTATAATCTGAAATGAAAACGAGTTGCAGCTTACTTGATCAAAGTTTAATGAATGAATTCAAACGGCAGTTGAACCCTTTCTGGAATTAGATCGGTGAGGGGTCCCTTTCTCTTGTTGCATCGGCGAAGAGTGTGCGCCATTCTGTGATTCGGGAGTCCAATTCTGACTCTGAGAAGCCAAATATTCAAGTGAGACGAGGATGTCACCAATAAGTGGCCGAAAGTTGGCTTCTTCATTGAGACACATGGCAGTAATTGCAATTGCATAGTTCAAGCAACGGCGAGGATAACATCCTCGAATTAGAGGATCAACAATCAGGCTAAACTTCTTCTGGTCTTTTAAATATGGACGGGACTGCAACACAAAAGAATAAATTATATGCCGGAGATAACATAGCAATTAGCCAAGCAAAGCCATGGTCGCAATAATATAGATATGAGCGAAGGAGGAGGTGAAAAGGATAATTTACCCATGAAACCAGGTTCTGCTCTCCATGCTTCTTAGTAGTATCTATCGCCTTCCGTCCAGTAATCAACTCCAATAGCACCACCCCAAAAGAATATATGTCAGATTTAAGAGTTAATTTTCCACTCATGGCATACTCGGGAGCACAATATCCGAATGTTCCCATCACCCTGGTTGAAACATGGGTATTGTCACCCACAGGTCCCAACTTTGCTAAGCCGAAATCTGAGAGTTTAGGGTTGAAATCATTATCCAGCAAAATATTTGCAGACTTCAAGTCACGATAAATGACAGGCGGATTGGCCTTGCAATGTAGATATTCAATTCCTCGCGCAGCACCGACGGCTATCTTTATACGGTTGTTCCAACTCAGAGGCTCTTGTCCTGGTTCTAAATCTGTAGAAACAAATATGATTAGTGGCTTATGAGGAAACATTACAACAATCGGAAAAATTCTCGTATGATTAAAAACTACAGAAAATCATCAATCATATGAATAAAGGCGGTACATGACCAGGCATCCAAGTGAGAAGACAAGGTAAAATACATCACATTTGGGAACAAATTTTAAAAATTAGCATTCTTGAGTGCTAGGCATAATCGGTAGTGAATATGATTGTGCGATGCACAGACATGTAAAACACACATTCTAAGGCTATTCTTAGATGTTTCGCACTCGTACTTCAAGATGAATATTGCAATTGGTTGAAGGGTAAAAGGTCTGATCAAATTATGGGCTTTAGTTTACACATAATGCCCACAAATTTAGGGGAAAATCAGCAAAACAAACATTATTAGTTGATTCGAAATTGAATTTCTCCGCAAATAACTCATAAATCAACAGCAAAAACCTCAAATGAGACCTAGAGTTATGCCTTATTAGAGTACAGTACACACTAGCAAAAGGCCTACAAACATAAGGAAGGACACTATGAAAAGTAGCAAGAAACAGTAGATGATCTTCCATATTCAATGGAACTCTGCATTTAATATAAATTACCGAAAAGATGATCTTCCAAACTGCCCATTGGCATGTATTCGTAAACCAAGAGCCTCTGATCCCCGGAAGTGCAATAGCCGATCAAAGTAACCAGATTAACATGGTGTAACAAGCTGAGCATAAGAACCTCGACAATGAATTCCTGATAGCCCTGAAGACCGTCGTGATTAAGTTGTTTCACCGCGACGATCTGATCGGTTACGAAAACATAAATAATCCAACTCAAACTTTAAAAGCTACCTAATAAGTAAACTATACAACAGATGCTGGAAATATGCCAAACAGATACATAAATTTCAAACGAAAAACATCTTTACCTCCCCGGATTCCAATCGACCTTTGAAAACCCTTCCGAATCCTCCTTCGCCTAACAAATCGGATTCTCTGAAATTCTTTGTTGCTGTTGCCAGCTCTCGGAATGTGAAACTACGTGCTCCATTGCCTTTGGAGCCTTTTCCCTGATCACTTCCTTTCTTATGCTCTGTTACCAAAATTTCAAAAGAAAACATTAACAATTAATAATCAAATACACTAAAAAAAAAAGCGAAATTTGGAGTTCAAATAGCTGTCCACTATATAGCGGTAGCCGCACCGTCCTAAATCACCGAAAACACGGCCGCTACCACAATTTAAACCTCTCAAATCCTTAACATTACCGTATACATTTGATTTTCGTCTCGTAGCGCAGGAAACTGGTTAGAAAAAAAAAACGAAGAACAATTAAACCCAGAAAAGCAGATTTATACAGAAAAAGAATGAGAGAATGGGAAATGAAAAAATAACCTGAGGAATCGGCGGAATGGCGAGAAGTAGTTCGGCTTCCATTGTCAATGTCGATCCTTGAATCTTTAGAACGAGGATTTAAGCAAGGGAAACAACTCATCTTCTCTTTGCTTACTTCCACAATCAGTGCAATTCAACAACAAAGATTTGAACTTTGAACACTCACAAGCAAAGCTACCCAAAATTTTTATTAACCAAACTATCCCATCGGTTTTTTCCTTGAACCAAATCCGCCTTTCTACATGTAAAGAGAATCGTTTTTTGGTTAGAAAAGAAACTCCAAAAAGCTTAAAGCTTTCCAGATTCTAAACGGCGAAAAAGCAACGAAATGAACTGGAAATCTGTGAATGGAAGCGGACCAAATAGACAGTAACCACGAAAATTCAACCAATGATTGATAAAAGAAAAGAGAGCATAAATCTGGGAAATGACGGGAAATTATAAAGGGAGGAAAACGGACAAAAATGGTAATAATGGAAGTGGATTGGAACAAGAAAATTGTAACTAGAACAGAGAAGAGAAGAGAAGAGAAGAGTGGGGAAGGCCGTAAAAGAGAGAGAAGTAAAGAAAAACAAAGGAAGAACTTGGTGGATTTATGTTTTGCAATAATGGGGCCAAAATTTAGTGTGTGTGGGAGAGCGAGAAATTAAGGGCCAGATTTAGCGGCAAACAATAATAAGGCTGTCTTTTTGTTTGCTACTTTTATTTATTTATTTATTTATTTATTTATTTATTTGAGGCTGCCTTTTTGTTTGCTACTTTTATTTGTTTATTTATTTAATAATTATGTATATCTAATTGAAAAAATTATTTGAATATTGTGGTGAGATTTTTTTCCCAAAGTATTGTACTGAAAAAAATTAGTTTTAAAACTATTGCAGTTTGAACAGTGCACTCAAAGTCGACACCAGTTGAATTTGATTTTAGAGAAAAACTTTTAAAGTCTACACCAGCTGAATTCGACTTTAGAGAAAAAAACTCTAAATTCGAATTCAGCTAGTGCCGACTTTGAGATTTTTCTCTAAAGTCGGATTCAGCTGGTGTCGACTTTAGGTGCACTGTACAAACTACAATACTTTTGGAATTAATTTACCCAGTGCAATACTTTATGGGAAAAAGTCCCACCACAATTTTCAAGTAATTTTTCCATATCTAATTTGATGATCGATTAATCTGAATTAAATATATACCGCATTACTAATGTCGTTGTCTAACGTGAGTGAACTATTAGCAGCATGTTTCATAATTTGATAATATATAATCTATTATTTTTATGAATTAAACACCAAATTTTATTAAAATAATAAAAAATTACATAAATAAATAGATTTTAAAATACAAAAATAAATGTAAAAAAGTAACAAATAAACAAACGTGAATAGCAAATTTAAATATTCTCATAAAATTCCCGTCAATGTTTTTTAAATCTAACACCATAACCAAATCTTGAAGTGCTCATTAGAAGAGCTCAGATCGTTGAATTACTTCAACTAACAAAAAGAGAAAAAAACGTCTTGGTTAACTCCACAGACAACCAACCAACACAATATTGTGCGGCAAGATTCAATTGTAACATGCACCAAGTTGTAAACGTCTTCAATATCAGTGTGTCATAACGGCAAACAAAGAAGGTGCCATAACGACAGATGAAAAATATGTTAAAATAACCAATAAAAAATAAATACAAAAATTACCATCGGTAGACGTCTAAAGTCCTCACCGTAAACTTAAAAAATTATTTAAAATTTTCTGTTATTGACTTTTTTTAAATTTCACTAAAAAATTTAACATGATTTTTTATATATATAACAAGTTAATTTAATAAGATAAAATATTAAATCTCTTAAATAAAATTAAAGTATTATCGTTGTAAATAAAATAATTAAGTTAAAAAGATCCCTTTATAAAAAAATCTTTGCACTCCCTGTGATTAACCGTTTTGCCATCTACCCCTCCCTTTTATTACGGCATTTGACACTGATCGCAGTTCAATTTTTCCTTTCTTTTTTGATTGCCCGTGATCAGATGGGGGAAACGCGTTTTCGCAATAAGGAAGCGGTCCTAATTCATTCCTTCAGTCACCGTTGGAGATACAGTGATGACCTTTTTCTTTAAAGTTTCTTTATTTTTTTAAATTTAATTATCGATGTCGAAATTTATTAATTTAATTTTAATATTATAAAAATTCATTAAACAAACGAATCCTCTGACACGATTTATTTTGTTGATAACGTTAGGATTTGAATTATTTATTTTAAGTGATTTTAATTTTTCTTTTCAAAGTGTTTCTCCAGTTGTTTTCTAAATTTATCATTTTTCGAGTGTAGTTGTATAATTTTTTATTTATTTATTGTTTTAGTTCTAAATAAAAATCCCTTTATTTTAAATTTTTTATTTTTTCATTTTTATTGTTTTTGTCTGTTTATTTTAAATTTATCACTTTTAGGAATTAAAATGTAATTATTATTATTATTATTGACTTATTTTCTTGGCGTTGTCTCTGTCAACATGATTTGCTCAAAATAAAAGTTGGATCTAAATACTCAATGACCCACATGTGATGATTATATTATTTAATTAATCGGGTGTTTATGATTATTTTAGTGCTACTAGTTTATTACACGACAAATCACACGGAGCATCTCGGCGTCTTAATCTCTACAACACATCAACTGTTAGCTTAGGCTTATATGTCCTAAAATAAGTAAATCTTATCGGCTTTGGATCGGGTATTCTGTAGAGATAATGTCATTTAATTTTTTATCTCATGATTAAGAGGTTTTATATTTCACAAATTAGGGTGATCGTTACGGTAAAAATAAAATTCGTTTACATTTTTATACGTCTTTCGAAAGTCATTAAGTTATATAATTATCATAGTAACATCTCAATTTCACGAAATAAAAAAGAAAATTCACTCTCCTTCTTAAAAATTATTTTTATGGTTTATGTTCGAAATTTATGACCCTCTCTCTTAGAATGTCGTCTTTAAGGTTTGAACCTAAATTTTCTCATTAAAAGTGCAAAGTGTCTTGTCATTACATCAAATACGTGTTGGTGATTTTTTTCCTATTTTAATAACTTTATAAACAAAATTTAATATTCTTTTTTTAGTTAAAATAAAAGTAGTTATCTGCTTATTATTTGATGGTTACTTTTTTTTAATAAAAATACTCATCTTTTATTTTTTGTGGTTACTTTTTTAGTTTTAACTTTTTTATCTGAAATTTATTATTATTAAAATTTAAGAAAATATATTTTAAAAATATTAAATCGAATATTTTAAAAAATATAATTATGAATTTAATTATTTAAAATAATTAAGATTATTTTTTAAAAAAACTTTCTTAGTCAGTAAATAACATATTTAATAAAAATGCATTATGTCAAGTCCATGTGATGTTTGTAAACAAGACAACGTTTCTCATGTATATTATTAGATCCGTTCCCAATCTCTCTCAAACAAGTAAATTCGCTGCTTTTAGTTTTCACTTTCCACCTAAATTTTTTTTAAAAAAATAAATCTTACATTAGTATTAAGGGGTTCAAATGCATAATTGCATATGAGATATATGGCCCCTGAAGTTGGATTTTTTTCTCACTTTAACCCTTAAAAACATTCCAATTTCACCCTCAAACTATGACTTTCATTTTAAATTGGTCCTCAAACTTTTGAGCATTCTAGTTTCATCCTCAAACTATGACTTTCATTCTAAATTGGTCCTCAAACTTTTTGAACATTCGAATTTCATCCAAAATTATCAATATATGCTAATCATATCTTATGTTAATAAAATCTTTGTAAAAATTGTTAATTGTCATGAAACATTGTTGTGTTTTATGTAATAATATGAAGTGGTATAAATGATAATTTGAGGAAGAAAATTGAATATTCAAAAAGTTTGGGGATAAATTTAGAATAACAACCATAGTCTAGAGATGGAAATAGAACATTCAAAAGTTTGAGAACTAATTTAGAATGAGAACCATTGTTTGGGGATAAAATTTAAACATTTTAAAGTTTAGGGACAAATTTAAAATGAGGATCATAGTTTGGGAGCGTATAGTGCAATTAACTCAAATAAATTTATCTAAATATAATTTTAAATATCCTTCTCTTTGCTAATATTTGTTCTACGGTGATGAGATGTTAAATCCCATAAACAATGTCAAATGTTTGAATTTTTACATTACGAATCAAACATTTTAGTTTAGAATGTCGATTTTATAACGAGCTTCTACAATATTCGATTTTAACTAATAGGATATCATTGATTTTTAAAAGATATATCTATTTGGAAATAAAAGAAAATTAGACATATATATTTTTCTTCCTACGTAGTATTTATTACATTTTACCCAACTCTTCTCTCGTTTACCTTTATTGTTCTACTAAAAGTCCAACCCATTGACTTTAGGGGCAAAGAAATCGAGGCAAATAATTAATTAATCAAAATAATTTAATCGAACTGATATATTTTTTCTTTACCATTGTTAAATTAAAAAATTATTAAAAAATTAGACTAAATAGATTGAGTTTAGTTTGATTGACATATTATTAATACAAAGGACTATAGAATATGAAATTAATTATGTTTAAACGTTTAATATTCTTTGACTTATATTGAGGAGGAGTCTGAATAATATAATTATTGTATAAAAATATATATAAAAATAGATTTTGACGCACAAGCAGCATGAATAAAAAAATATAAAATATTATTTTAAAATTTTAATTAAAGATGATTGTAAATGGAGTGGTAAAGAAATATAAGTCTTGTTAATACAAATTCGATCTTTAATTATTTTATTTAAAGATTAATAAAAATATGAAATGTCAAAAATATCATCGTATTAATATTAATTATTATTTAAAAAACAGTATGTTAGTCACTTTCTATAATATATTATCTATATTACATAATAAATATATGATTGAGTTGGTGTCATTAGTAATTCGAGTTTTAACTTAGTTGTAAAATTACAGAACGCTCTCATTCTAAATGATATTACATAGAATTATAATGATTTTTTATTTTTTTCATACTTTAATACAGTCTTTTAAATAATATAAAATTTTAAAAAATCACTTTTTAAGGGTGAAGATATGACTATTGATTTGTGTACAAATCCTTTTACCTTTGCCAACGCTTTTCTATTGATTAAATTTTCACATATATTTGTGTAATATAAAAGGGTAAAACTTTGATACACATGCTGTGTAAAATTAATTTTACACAAGCCTGTGTATTTACACTATAAAAACCTAAATCCTAAATTTCTAATCCTAACCTTAAAAAAATAAACCCCACACTCTAAATCCCAAAGCCTAAATTCTAAACACTAACCTTACATTTTAAACCCTACAACCTAAACCCCTAAACCTTAAACCTTAAAATAAAATCATAACCCCTAAAACTAAAAGGCACGTGTAAACTTTAGTTTACACGGTCTGAGTATCAAAGTTTTTTCTAATATAAAAATGTTTTCTTTCATTACACCGTGAGTGTGATAAAATTTAGTAATTAATAAAATTATCGTATATTTTAACTTTTAATATTAATATAATAAAATATTTGCGTTGTTTTTAAGTTTTGATTGACTCTAGTTAAGGGTTCGAATCTCAACAACTTTTCTCCTTCTCGATTAAAAGAATCAAATACAGATTCTTTAAAGCCCACCCAATTTTTATCACTCTAGAAATGGTCCAACTTTAAATGGGCCTGGGCTATAATTCAGTTTGTATTGAGTATTGTTATGGGCTAATTCGAAGTATCCATTACTAATCAAGGATTTCGGGCCATACCATGTCTGTATTCTTTCTTGGATTAATTATTTTCAAGGTCTCTATCAATGTTGAAGTTTAGCAAATTAATCCCTGGCCACTTCCATCTTTTGGTTTAATTTTTTTAAGTCCTTATCAAATTTATGATTAGATAAATTAAGTATTGTCCCTTTTAGGTTTAAATATTTTAGGTCCCTATAAATTTTAAAATCAAACAAATTAAGTCCTAATAATCTTTAAATTTGAAATTGATTTCAAAAAGCTTTTCCATACTATTAAGTTCATCGTGTTCTTCTCCAACCTCAACTTTTACTTTAATTTTACTCTGCATTTGTGATTAGGCTATAAAATATCTAATCTCATGATCCAAAAACAAAACTTGAATTTAATTTTTAATAGAGATCGATAAAAAACATTTATGCTCGGAATTCAAAGAATGGTCCTAATGATAAAGGATGACGTGTTTCACCTATGTGATGTGTGTAAATGCATCCAAATTTAAAATATGATACCCGAAAATGCGGGTACTCAGGTTATTTGTTTTCTTTCATTGAATTTGGGTTTAAATATGTTGTATTATTTTCAAATTTAAAATCGAGTTGATATATTTTTTACGAGATTGAGTTTGATTCTTCCCCTAACTTATGTTCATTTTTATTATTAAACTTGAGAACTATAAAAAATTTAACTTTTTAGACTTCTACATTTATAATATTTATCAATTTGACCCTTAATAGCTGTAAACATAAATCATCGAAAAATTATATTATTCATTCATTGATATTGCTATTTATTTTTAATATTAAAAGTTAAATTGATAAAAATTATAATTATAGTTGTCAAGTCAGAAAATTAACAATAAAAATGAATATAAGTTAAGAAAAGGATCATGATTTTCAAACAAAAATAGTATAAGGATTCAATTTTATAAAATAAAGTATGTGGATTAAAATTTTCAAACAATACATGAATCTTCAACATATTTATTGACAAAAATTAGAAATTAAGTTTTCATTAAAAAGAGAAGACAAAGTAAAAATAAAAATAACACATCCTTAACATGAAAACTCAACCGATGTGAAGAAACAAAACTAAAAACCTTCACATGAATACAATATGCATCTTTCATAAAAAAAAAATTCAACAACTATCAATATTTTACATGTCTTTATTCAAACTAAACGCTATAGTGATGTAAAAGTGGAGATAAACTAAATTAGTCTTACAGATTACTCCGAGAATGGTTCTGAAATGTATCGGTGTGCGAAGCTATCATAGGAGATCGTCGAGTTTTCATGATCAGGGATGCTAATGATGAATGCAACACCAAACTATCATCACGATAGATAAAAACCGTGTCAAAAGGCAGATAAAAACAAAACGATTCAATATATGTAAAACGAAAGAAATCAAAACTTAGATGTATTTATTCAGATCCAAATTAAAATAATATAAATACAAAAGAAAAAAGAAAAAGAGGGACGACGACACTAAACCGCCGTTTAAAACGATACTTTTATTAAAAAAATAGAAAAATATTTTAGAGAGAAAACTAAAGCAGACTAATGAATTGAATCTTTGATATATTTTAACTTTAAATGTAATGACATTAATGATAAACATGTGTGATTGGGGTGTCTTCCTTGGGGAGATTGATAATGTATATAGGAAGAGGAAAAGCCAGAGGTGAGTTAGGTTTTGAAGCAATCAAAGGATATATAATTGGGTTAAGAGAGTCAACACAACACATGAGGTATAAAGTTTGGAGAATGGGGAGAGAAAGGAATGAACTTTGTGTGCATTTGAAGTACAACCTTGTCTCAAATGCATGCAAAATTAGCTGTAAAGCCATGTCCTACGCTTCCCGCATATCTTATAAATAAACCTAAGCCTCATTATAAATTAATAACTTCACAACAATTGTTAACAATTTCTAAAGAAGGAGGTTAAGCTCTCGGTTGACATCTTTTCATTCTCTTAGGTCATGAGTTCAAGACTCAGTAGGAGTAAAATTTCTCTTCTCCTCCCTAAATAAAAATTGTTCAAAAAAATCACAACAATTGGTTTATAATAATATTTTTTAGAACGAAAAATTTCATTACATTTTAAAATTAGATATCAATTATAATCAGGTTAGAGTCAAAAAAATGATTGTGAAATTAAAGTGTAAAAAACGGAGACACCAAAAAAGCTTATATTAGCCAACAAGTGTTGAGTGTGTTGGTAAGATATATTACACTTTTAAGGAGATCACACAAGTTCAAAAGTTAGAAATGATATTGTTAGGAAAGACAGCTTCGCACTCTAAATATAGACCGTAAAACGGACATACATATTAAAAAAATTATATTAACTAAATTAGCATTGTACGAATCAATATAATATGATTATATGTAAGACTAGTACAAAACAATTAAAATTTGAAACTGCAAGAAAAGAATAATTAATTCGTATTGGCGATGCTTTTTCAATGTGTTTAACATTTAGAAGAAATAAATAGATTTAAGGACCCTTGTTTTTTTTATAAAAAAATCAATTAAGTTTTTAATTTTTTTACATTCAATTGATCGTTGAACTTAAAAATTTAATTAGTTAAGACTTTTTGACGAATTTTAATCATTAATTCTTAACGTTGTTTTCTTAAAATATTATTGTCACGTGTCTAGCTACTATTCTGCTACGTTACCTTTTCATATATTTTTAATGTTTTTTAGAATTTGTTTAGAAATTTTAAATGATTTTTTTTTAAATGCCATGTGGCAACTTTGTGGGGTTGCACATCACGCTGACCAAAAAAATTGTTAGATGAACCGTTAATGTTGGTTAAAAGGACGAATTGATGAAATTTTTGAGTACAACAACTAAGTTGGATGGGAAAAAAATCAAAAGTTTTAATTGATTATTTTGAAAATAAAAATAAAGATAAGGGTAAACTATGTCAGGTACCACCGAACTATAGGGTGTGACCTATTTTTACCACCGAACTTCCAATTGGTCTAAATTTGCCACCAAACTTTCTTTTTCGACTCGTTTATACCACCGTGCCGTTAATTCTTTAACTCCGAGATGATATGAATACTAGACCAAAACAACGCCGTTTTGGTGCCGCTATTTTGATACTATATTGCCCAAAACGGCGTCGTTTTACTGAAGGAAAATGTAAAAATCATGCTTTCGCTGAGATTTAAATTTGGGACCTTTAAAATCAAAGGCAACCACCTAACCACTAAGTCAACTTAATATCTCTGATATGTTTCTAGCACAAATAATATATATTCTAAACTACAGTTTATCATATAAATAATAATACTCTATATAAATAATATAAATATATTAGTATACATATATTAATATATATAACTAATAAATAAAATATTTATATTAAATAAAAAATTATATTATCAATAATATTAAATATATAAATAAATAATATATTATTATAAAACTAAAAAACTATTTTTCACAAACCCAAAAATTCCAAAACTTACAAAAAACCCACAAAATCCACCAAAACATATTTTCAAAATCCCGGAATTTTCAAAAAGCACAAAATCCAACAAAACCTTAAACCCTAACCCTAAACAATAAACCCTAAAGTTTTATTCATAAACAAATAATATTAAAATATATAAACAAATAATATATTATTGTAAAAACTAAAAAGTAATTTTAAAAAATCTAAAATTTTGAAAATTTAAAAAAATTAAAAACTCACTAAAACCCTAAAGCTTAAACCCAAGTTTATCCATTTTGGCTGCTAATGGGTTTATGATTTTAGGGTTTAGGATTTAAGATTTAAGGTTTTAGGGTATAAGGTAAGAATTTAATGTTTTGGTGGATTTTGAGGGGTTTTTTTGTAAGTTTTGGAATTTTTGGGGTTTTGTGAAAATTAGTTTTTTAGTTTTTATAATAATATATTATTTATTTATATATTTAATATTATTGATAATATAATTTTTTATTTAATATAAATATTTTATTTATTAGTTATATATATTAATATATGTATACTAATATATTTATAATATATTTATATTATGTATATAGAGTAATATTATTTATATGATAAACTGCAATTTAGAATACATATTATTTGTGCTAAAAACATATTAGAGATATTAAGTTGGCTTAGTGATTAGGAGGTTGCCTTTGATTCTAAAGGTTTCAGGTTCAAATCCTAGCAAGAGCAAGATTTTCACATTTTCCTCCAGCAAAACGACATCGTTTTGGGTAATATATTATCAAAATAGCAGTACCAAAACAACGTCGTTTTGGTCTAGTGTCCATGTCATCACAACATTAAGAAATTAACGGCACGGTGGTATAAGCGAGTCGAAAAAAAAAGTTTAGTGACAAATTTGGACCAATTGAAAGTTCGGTAGTAAAAATAGGTCACACCCAATAGTTCGGTAGTACCTGGTATATAGTTTACCCTAAAGATAAACTACACTAAATATCACTAAACTAAAAATTGATACTAAACTTTAGTTTAAATTTTCATTATACCACTGGGACACTAAACTTTTCCTCCCATACTTAAATCTTAAATCCTTTGTATAAAACCTTTGAAAATTGAAATCATTCTATTCAACTCGATCACAAATACGTCGATTCAGCTTTATCAAAAATTACTTCATAATAATAACTTGTTTTCTTCATTAATCAATTTCTATTGTTTCGAATTAAGATCTGATGAGATAATGATTTTGATATAACAATTTAAGGAAAAATGTTTTTGGACCTATCCAAACATTGCAAAAATAATTTAAAGTCCATTTTAACTTGGAAATATGTTCAAAGTGGTTCTAAATGATTCCATGTGTTTTCAAAATTCCAGTGAAGAGTTTCGGTACATGTACACCAAATCGAGTACATATACACGAGTATAGGTATGCTCAGTCAGTATAGGTACGCCCTAAAATTTTGCAACGGCTCTTTCTTTTTAAACATGTATCGATACGCCAAGTCGAGTACTAATACCGACAATTGCAAAAGTAGATTTATGGCTGATTTTTTGCTCCCAATGGCTAGTTACAGATAAGAACTCATTAAAGGACTCAACGTGGACCTTCAAGCAACTATGAAACTTTAAAAAAAAACCAACAACAACATTCATTGTATAGAAGAATCATTTTTGGGTCTTAATTGTCAAATTCGTGTAGAAAAACACTTGTGAGCCAAATTATCAATATAGCTCAAGTGTTTAAGTTTTTGAGTAAGAGCTCAATTGTACAAACAAATATGCATTGTGAGGTTTTCTTAAGTTTGCATATTTGTATCTTCTCTTGGAAGAGGGTGTCTCAAAACTTCAGGGTATAAGCTTTAAAGATTTGTAAATGTTACTCTTGATCTTTGAAAAAGAAAGACAAATTAGTGAATTTGTGGAAAATCCTTAGTGGGAAAGTTAAGGTAGTGAATGTAGACTTAGTTTAGAAGTCGAACCACTATAATTTTTTTTGTTGTAAATTTTTAATTTCCATTTGCTTCCACTACTTTCATCACAAAGCCAATTCACCTCTCTTGACGATTCGATTGAAAGATTACAAGTCTAACAAGATCATGAGTTTGAATTATATAATTTAGGTTCAAAGGTATCATAAGTTCTTGAACTTTAGAAAAAAATCAAATTAAGCCCTGGACTTTTTTGCATCCAATGAAGTCTTTATACTCTAAAATTTCATCAATTCATCAACTTTGACCAATATTGACTATTAAATCTAATAATTTTTTAGATTAGTTGGTGCAATGTGTCGTGCTACAGTGTCATGTGACATTTCAAAGAAAAAATATTTTATAAAAATTCTAAAGAATAATTTTCTAAATAATCTGTAAATGTCACTTGACAAAACTATAGTGTGTCATGTGACAGTATTATCCCAAGAAAAACCGTCAAAAATTGATTGTCAAGATTGGTAAAAAAAAACTTAATTGATTCAATTTATTGGTTTGATGGTTTAATTGAGTATAAAAAGATCACGAGTATTTGATTTTTCTTACGGTTTAAAGGCTTCAAGTACCTTTAACCCTAAAATTTATTCTATTATAAGAGAAGGTTTATATCATAGATAAGTATTTAAAGTCTACTAACTTTTTCATTTAGGTACTTAAAGTATTTTTTTGTCAAAATAAATACATAAAGTATATTTTTTTTGTCAAATAAGTATTTAAAGTATTTTTTAATCAATGACGCGTGCCAACTTTTAAAATCCTAAATAAAAAATATACTTTAACTACATATTTTAGCTAAAATATATACTTTAAATATTTATTTTGACCAAATAAATATTTTACGTAATTAGATGAAAAAAGTAATATAATTTAAATATTATTTTTTTTTGTGATATAAGCCAGAGAAAATAACAGGTAAGATTTCAATTTCAAATTATTTGCCATAAATGATAAATGAATCATAAATTCACAGCTTAAACATTCCTTGCACAACTCCAATACTTTGGAAATTATTTCTTCATTTTTTTGGGGGGTTTTAAAACGTTGCCATATACTACGATACACGTATGTGGACCAACACTTATGTTCATATATCTTTGGCCAAACAAAAAAAAAACTGAACAATTCCACGAGTTTCGCCTTATAAAGAAATCCCTATTCCCGATTCCCTACTTTGGAGCCCAAACAATGTCTCGTAAACCCACCATCGCCATCTCCATCTTCCTTGTTCTCCCCTGCTTTTTTCTCCTCGCTTTCTATTCTTTCCTCCTCTCTCGCTCCGCCGTATCTTCCTCCCCCTCCGAGCTCCGGTTCCGACCCCGGAACCTCACCGCTCGGTACAAGGAATCCGATTCTTTCAACCATGTTATTAGAGAAGAAGTGAACCAGCTCGCTCACCGGACTCGACTCGTCACCTCGATTCTAAGCCCCGTCGGTTCCTTTTCCGTTCTTTTACCTAACTGGGAAGTGCTTGTTTTGGTGTATGGCGAAAACCCACTGACGTCGAGTCCCCGGGGTGGTGGTTTGTATTGTGTTTTCCCAAGAAACGAGACTTCTCCGGCGAATTTCACCGGCGTGTTGCCTTTCAGCGGTGCTCTGACGTTCAAGTGCGTTCTACCGAACCGGAACCGGAGACTTCATCCGTTTCGCCAGCCTGTTCTGGCGAGGTTGCCGGAGAAGAATCCGAACGTCACCTCCGTTTCGCCGGTGATGCCACGGTGGGACTTCTTGGCATACGAGTGTTTCTCCACCGAGACCGACGTGGTTGTTTTCGTTAAAGGCGTTAACAACCGTCAAGGAATCAACAAGTTCCCAGAGGAATTCAGATGTGTTTTCGGTGACGACATCAAGAACGCCGTCAGAACCACCGTTACAAGCTCCAAACAGGAAATATTCAGGTGTCAACATCCCACAACCGCCGCCTCCGCCACCAAAAAAATAAAAATCTCCATCGAAATCCAAAGTGAAAAGCTAGTCGTCCCATCCGTTGCATACTACACTACTCCCCCGAGGCGCACCCCATCAAACACGAAGCCCAAATCGCTACTGTGCGCCACCACCATGGTTTTCAACGTGGCCAAGTTCTTAAGAGAATGGGTCATGTACTATTCGGAGATCGGCGTCGACAAGTTCATCTTATACGACAACGGCAGCGATGACGATCTCGAAACCATCGTAAAAGAGCTCAACGAAGAAGGAGATTACAACATCGAAAGAATTTTCTGGGTTTGGCCTAAAACCCAAGAATCCGGATTCTCGCACAGCGCTGTTTATTTCAAAGATTCATGCGCATGGATGATGTATGTCGATGTCGACGAGTTCATATTCTCACCGTCATGGCTTAAGAATTCATCTCGGCCGTCGAAAACAATGCTTCAATCTCTGGTATCAACGCCGTCCGATCGATCAACCGGTCAAGTTTCGATCAAGTGCAACGATTTCGGGCCGTCGGATCGGAAGAGCCACCCAGAAACGGGAGTTATACAGGGATACGACTGTAGACGACAAGCCGCCGAGCAGCGCCACAAATCGATAATTCTATTGGATGCGGTTGACCATTCGTTGCTGAACGTGATCCACCACTTTGATTTGAACGACAGTTATTACAGTTGGAAAGAGTTGCCACCGGACGCGGCGGTGATCAACCATTATAAGTACCAAGCGTGGCCAGAGTTCATGACCAAGTTCCGACGGAGGGTGTCGGCTTTCGTTGCGGATTGGACGACAAGGGTTAACCTGATGTCTAAGGACCGGACCCCCGGGTTAGGGTTCCAGCCCATTAAGCCGAACCGTTGGGAGAAAATGTTTTGTGATGTGAAAGATGAAAGGTTAAAATTGCTGACTCGAAAATGGTTCGGTTCGCAAACATCCGAAGGGTTTAAAATGGCTTGGCAGCGATGAAAAATGCAAAGGCACAGTTACATAGGTCTTTTTTTTCTTACGGACGATTATATTTTGAGTCGAGTCGGATCATACATTTAGACGATGTAGAATTTGAAATTCTGTTGATATTTTTTTTTTCGTGTTTAGAGTACAATACATTCATACTAATTCTCTACAGTTGTATTTTTTTTATTCCTTTTCATGTAAGTTGAGAAAGGAATTTTCTTTTGTGTTTGATTCTTTTGGATCAACTTTATTTTGTAACTTTTGGTGGATCCGATTGAGTGGAAGTTTGGAACATATGAAAGGAATTTGTTTTTTTCTTGAGGCTATTGGTTTACTCATTGCCTTTATTCCCGTTTGATTCAAATTTTAATAATTTTATCCACATTCACTCTTACGGGTTAAGTTTGTTGGGATTTAATTGTGGTGGCGTATGTGAAAAGTTGGGTGAAATGTACCCTGTATTCGTTTGAATTTTAGAAAAAATATATTATTTTAATAATAATCATAAATTTTAAATATAAATTATAAAATTGATATTTTTAATATTTTCTTAAACGAATTTTTTATAAATAGAAGTCAATAATATTTTTCAACTCTGAATTCTAACCATGATAAGCAAAATTTTTAAAAAACAGTGATTCTTTTCTAATTGTTTTAAAGTGATTATAAATTAATATTTATTTATATTTTTTTCAAATAAGTGAAATTTAAAACCAAGTTACTTGTAGGGATGGACTGAGAGAAGGACCGAAGAGAATAGTCGTCCTCTAAAAAATTAAAATTTATATATAATTTATAAATTTTTTAAAAAGTTTTATATATATTTTTCATTGAAAATTTACTTTCATCCTCTTAAAATTTTATAACTCTTATAAAATTTTATAAAATTATTTCTTTTAACATAAAATTCTATGCTCGTCGCTAACTATTTGATCTTGACTTCATAACTCGGAAACGATCGGCCATCAAAACTGTAAGTCATTGTCATCGGTGGGTGATGGTGTTTATCATGCTTGCTTGAGTTACTGGACGAGTCAACTCATTTATATTCATTGGGATTGGGGGAATTTGTTGAAAGTTGGCAAATCAAATAATGTACTTGATTAGCCAGGTTGAAAAAAAAGAATATTACATATTTTTAATCACTTTTATCCACCCGTCTATTCCACTTTGGATTTGAGTCGATATTTGAAACCTGAAATATGATACTTGATTTTTCAAACGTGAAATATGATTTCTTTAACTTTCCATTTACTTCAAAAATTCCAGAACTTGTTTTTTCCATTAAACTCGCGTTTAAGATTCGAATATAAATTCTATCTTTAAAAATACATCATGTTTTATTAATGTATTCAACACTTGCTGATATATAATAGAACATTTTGATATGTATTTGGTCAATTCCCGTATGAATCATTTCGGGTTTGCATTGTTTTCTGTTCATGTCATTCGAGTTCGTCTGTCAAAATTTTCAAGTCCGATTTATATTTGATTCATGTCATTTTAAGTTATTGTTTAGATAACTTGATTTTAGACAAAGGGCCTGAGCTGTATTGGTAAACACCAGTATTCTAGGCGCTGGGCTGAACCAACTGGCAAACTAGAATTAGTTGATCCTGATGTGCGGGGAATCTCACATTAAGATCAAGAGGAAATGGAAGGATATCTTGTTGTTCATTATCAGGTTTCTGCTGAAGCTCGACATTAGTTGTCCCATGCGACACCATAGTCGTTGCATTTGTAGTACTATCGACATATTTAGTCGTTTTGGCATTGGTCACATGGTGGAGCCGTTACCTGCAACTATATCATGCAAGGACGAAGTCAAAATTTAAAGTTGAAAGAGACAATCATATAATTCCGTCCCTGATGCCATATGGTTGAAAAAGGCATTGAAGTGTTTTCCGACGTGGGCTGCGCTACCAATTTCGACTAAGAGGAATAATCACTACTAGAACTTTTGATACTTGAGTGCAGTAAAGATTATTGCTGGAAATGATGAGATGGTGCAGAAATCGAGTCAGTTTGAGAGATTAGTCCTCTTGACACTGAAACATCAAACCTGAAAAATTTGTTTTCTAATTCAATATTTCGACCCTTCCTATATTCAATCATGATTTCATCTTTGATTCATTGAATTGTTTTTTTAATTTTCTTATAAATTTCCTTATTAGTTAGATGTATGACATGTTACCTATTTATTAATTTCATTTAATTTTATTTGAAAAACCAGAAAATCATTAAAATTTTCCAAAAAAAAACCTACAAAAACTTTAATGTCTTTCAAAAGAAAACCTCAAATCCTTAAATCTCTCCACACCCTTCATTAAATATACTACGCCGCTGCTGCAATGAAGTCTCCTCTCGTCACACAAGTCTCGAGGCTCAGTTCGCCGTTCGATTGAGCAACCCCAGTTAACTTCTTAATCGTAAAAAATTCAAAAATGTAAACAATGATCCATATTCTCAAACAAAATAAAAGAATCATTCAGAGTTAAATGGCATACACAACTAAATTGGCAGCAAAAACAATATTTCTAGGAAAACACACAAACCGGCCAGATGAACCCTGAAAGTTTCGTTTTCAACTTTAAAAACATTAAAGAAAATGCAATCAAACAACTTAATGAGCCAGTCTTGTCCGAATTGTCCCGGGTAGAAAGAAATGAACATTGTTATCCATATGATCAACTCAGCAAAGAGAAGGATTGTCAATCTAACGTTATGTCATGAACTGAAAATCCACTTTTCAGTAATCGACATTTATACAATAATGAAAAAAGAAAAGGGTTAACTACATAAATAATACTCCACCTATTCTGGGATTACTATTTTGGCACCTTACTTTTTTTGACAAAACGGTAGCTAATGTTGAGTTTTGTTTCTTATTTTAGTACCCGCTATTAAAAAATTAACAACATGCTGACAAGGAGAGAGAATCACACGTGGTAGGCTACCACGTCATTCTCTCTCTCCTAATCAGCATGTCACGTCGACTAAAATCATAAAAAAACACATGTGGCATGTTGACCAAGAGTGAGAAAATGATGTGGCAACCTACTATGTGTGATTTTTTCTATCCTTGTCAGCATGCTATGTGTGTTTTTTTCTCTCCTAATCAGCATGTTGTTAATTTTTTAACGGATGGGTATCAAAACAAAAACAAAACGTAACGTTAAGTAACTTTTTGCCAAAAAATAGTTAGGGTACTAAAACAATAACATCATAATAGGTGGGATACTATTTATGTAGTTAACCCAAAAAATCACTTCTTCAAGATTCACTAGCTCAAAAAAGCCCGTAAGTGTCGAATAATTTTTTTGGGTATTCCTATTTATGTTATTACCCTAAAAGATAGGCTTATAGTTTATTATTAGAGTTTATGATTAGGGTTTAGAAAATTAAGAGTATAATGTATTTTTTAAGATTTAAAACTATGTCTTAAAATTTAATTTTTTAGTATTAGGACATATAACAAAACTAAAAAAATAGACCGATGATTTTTATTCGTATATGTGTAGATTAATTTTAAAATATGTTGAGCTGTCACTTGCAAAACGAGCTTTGGTACAATGTAGGGGTTGCAATCGGGTGGAGAATAACCGAAAATCGTGGGAACTCGAACCGATGGGTATGGGGAATAACCAAAATCTTCAATCACGGGGAAGGGGACGGAGAAGTTTTATCACCGAAGCTCAAATGGGGATGGAGATAGGGATTGATATATCCGAACCGTAGGAATAACCGAGCCGTACCCGTATAAATCACCGTGGGGATCCCCGAAAAATATCTACAGAGATCTCAATATTTTACAAAGTTGGATGGTCATAAGGGTAATTTACCCAATTTCCAACAAAAATCTAATATTCCATAAACAGAGTATGGTCGGGTGGAGTAAGTTTAGAAATTCTTCGTAAATTTCATAAAAGTAATTAAAAAGTGGTCTATACATCGTTGTAAATGTGATTCAGTCTAGTTTTGTTTAAAATGCACAGTGATCGATTTCGATATGTATTTTAAAAAATATAAATATTTGAATGCTGAAAGCTCATAAAAATTTAGCAACAAATTCTTTAGAAAACAGTTTTATCAGCGACTTTGAAAAATCACAAAAAATCCTACAAGATAAATTAGGAAGTGAGCCTTATATTTCTATAACCATACGAAAGCCTAGTTTCGTTTAGAAAAGACTGTAGACCGTTTCCAAAAACAACAATGACAGTAACTTCAAAAATTCGTCATAAATCGAACAAGTAAAATTATAAGAGATAATTTATATGGTTGGAAATATTATTGATTCTAGTTTCTTTTAGAATAAACGGATCATGATTTGGAATTGTATAGTACTAGTAACATATTTTCTTTTAAAGGTAGTACAGACTGTCATGTTTCAATAGTTAATATTTTAGTCATGTTTTATAGTTTTGAAATGGTTTGTTTGTTGTAGGTAAAAATTAAATTTATCATTTATATTTTTAATTTTGGAGATTTAATATTGAGTATTTGTTTTAATGTGTTAATTTTTTTCGGTACGGAGAATAATCGAAAACCGCGAAGATCCGTAAGAGATGGATATGAGGACGAAAAATTTCCGAAACATTTAATGAAAATTTAAAAACCGTACCCGCAAATATTGAAGATAAAATAGGAAATGCAAAACCGTCCTCGACCCGCCCGATTGCCACCCCTAGGGACTGCACCTGTCGTAAACATGGAACAAACCCGTTACCATCGATTATTGCTCCTTTCATCCCATTAAATTTAGGCTAAATTACACCAAATACCATCAAACTTTTTGGTGTGTATTGATTATACCACTAAACTAAAAATCGATATTATTTTACCACTGAACTTTAGTTTAGGCTTCAATTATACCACTGAGCCGTTAAAATCCCTCCACATCATCACAAGTAGACAGTTAAGATCCCTCCACGTCATCGAATTTAAGGGCTCAATGGTATAATTGAAGTCTAAACTAAAGTCCAGTGCTAAAATAGTATCAATTACTAAAGTTTAGTGCTAAAATACTATCGATTTTTAGTTCAGTGGTGTGATTGATACAAAACTTAAAGTTTAGTGGTATATGATGTAGTTTACCCTTTAATTTATCTAAATGTTGACTTTTAAAAGACAATATTTTTAAAGTTTAACCATAAATATTTTAATTAATTAAATTGTATAATAGGGTTATATCACAAATAAGTACCTAAAGAATATTAACTTTTTCACTTAGATGCCTAAAATATTTTTTAGTCAAAATAAGTACATAAAGTATATTTTTGATTAAGTACTTAAAGTGTATTTTTGGTCGAAATAGATACCTAAAATATTTTTTCGTCAAATTATGTACTTAAAGTATTTTTTTTGTCGAAGTATGTACCTAAAGTATCTTTTTTTTTGTTAAAATAGGTACCTAATGTATTTTAATCAATGCCATATGATAACTTTTAGGAACCTAGATGAAAAATATATAGTTTAAGTATTTATTTTGACCAAAAACTATACTTTAGATAAATGCTTTGACGAAAAAAATACTTTATATACCTAGTTTGACCAAAAAGTATACTTTAAGTACTTACTTTAACAAAAAATATACTTTAGGTACTTGTTTTAACAAAAAAATTTAGGTTCCTAAATGAAAAAGTTGATATACTTTAAGTACTTATTTGTAATATAAACCTTATAATATATATTTTAAAACTCAATATATATATATAGGTTATGATCTACTTACACTATGTAACTAAAAATTGATATAACTAATAATTTTCTTTAGACTCCCACAAATAACAACTTAAATTACAACCGAAAAGTTAAGAAAAACAAAACTTAAGGGGTCGTTTGGTTTGCTGAAAAGATCATTATCGGGAGTAATAATCTTTTTCGGAATTTTATTCTCATGTTTGGTTCGCCCTCGTTCTCATCATGCAAGAAATATTATTTTCAACGATAGCGTTTTTTTTACAAAGTCGAGGGAATGACACTCCCATCTATTTTTAGGTATTTGTCAATTCCCACTGCTTTAACCTAAAATACCTTTGAAATAATGAGTTTTTTTTATGTTAGTCTACTTGTTGTATATAACTAGACAACTAATTACTTGAGTGTAACTTTATTAAATATTTTATTTCATATTAGTTTAATATTATATGATGTTATAATATTTAAATAATATTTTAATATTTAATATATTTTTATTAATATTATGTTTATGATGTCTCTAACATTATTTTTAAAATATGTTATCATCTACATCATAACATAAAATTGATTTAAATGATATTTTAATATTTAATGTATTTTTGATTGGAAATATTTGATTTAAATGATATAAAATTGATTCGAGTTTGAATTTTATTTTTTACACGATAGTTTGACTTTCAAGCTTATAAAAATGAAGTTGTCGAACTCTAAAATATTTTTTGGAATAACTTAAACAATTAATTTTAAGCACTAACATATCAATTTAAAGTCTATTATATACAATGATAAAAGTAAATACAAAACATCTATGTAATTTTTTTGAACAATTCCTACTTAGGGTGAGGGGAAGGATAAATTTACTCATATTAGATCTAGAACTCACAACCTAAGAAAATAGAAGGTGCCAACTGAGAGCTTTTAACCACTTGCTCTAGAGGCTATGTCCTATATAAAATTTTAAACATTGTTTAATATATTAATTACATCAATAATTTATTATAATTTTTTTTGTAAAACTTAAATATTGTAAAAAATAGTTATATGAATTTTCATGCAAATATTTTTTATTTAATATAAACAATTTAAATTGTTAAAAATAAAATATATTACAAGAATAATTTGATAAAATTTATTCTTATATAATTTTATATTCCCTAATCAAACATTATAATCTCATTCTCATACAATATAAACTAAATAAGATAACGTTATATTCACATGATGTATGTTGTGTCAAAGTAGTATTACATTCCAAAAATTTTATTATATAAATAATTTTATATTACGTAAACCAAACGTTGAGCTCAGCGCAACCGAAATATTTTCCTACCTATAACCGAAAATATTATAGATCTTAATAACATTTCGGTTATACTTTTTTATACGTTTTTAACCCGCCGTTTTTTAGGCTCCCGAACTTAGGTAATACTATTGTCGAAGGTTTTGTTTGCCTTTGGTTGTCTCTCAGTTTCGTCGCCTCCGGCCTCCAAGGAAAAAAGAAGAATCAGATGGAGGAAGTGTGCGAGGGAAAGGACTTCAGTTTCCCTTCCCAAGAAGACCACATACTCTCCTACTGGTCTCAAATTGATGCTTTCAAAGGTCAGCTTGATCGCACTCAAAACTTGCCGGAATACATCTTTTACGACGGCCCACCCTTCGCCACCGGACTCCCTCATTACGGCAACATCCTTGCTGGGACCATTAAAGATATCCTCCCTCGCTACAAGTCCATGACTGGTTACCATGTCATCCGTCGCTTCGGTTGGGACTGCCATGGTCTCCCTGTAGAGAACGAGATCGACCGCAAGCTCGGAATTAAGCGCCGCGATCAAATTCTCGAAATGGGCATTGATAAGTACAACGAGGAGTGTAGGAGTATCGTCACTCGGTATGTCGATGAGTGGGAGAAGATCGTTACCAGGACTGGGCGTTGGATAGACTTTAAGAACGATTACAAAACTATGGACTTGAAGTATATGGAGTCTGTATGGTGGGTCTTTGCCCAGCTTTACGAAAAGAAACTTACCACTAAAGGATTTAAGGTCTGTTTAGAATTACATTCCTTTTTTTCTTCTTGCTTTTGCTTCCATCACAATTTTTTTGTTAACAAGTTTGTTGTCCTGCAGGTCATGCCTTATAGTACCGGGTGCAAGACCCCGCTATCTAATTTTGAAGCCGGTGAGAACGACAAGGTATTTTACTTCGTTTTAATATCACTCTAGTTATTCTTACTCAAGTATCAAGGTCCTATAATAATTTGTTCTATTAGTTCTCTGATGACCTTTCGGAAATGTTCCAAGTTCAATATAAATTCTGTTTCTCCTTTTAATCCAACCATGTCTAACAAATCTTGAATGTGCAGTCAGTGTCTGATCCTGGAATAATGGTGGCTTTCCCCATAGTTGGTGATCCAGATAATGCTTCTTTCGTGGCTTGGACGACAACTCCATGGACCCTTCCTAGTAATCTTGCACTTTGTGTCAATGCAAATTTTGACTATGTGAAGGTGTGTTGCCTTCCACTTGTTACTTATTTAGGTCAGCAGCACAAGTTGGTTGGATTTTTTTATCATGTCATATGTACATTTTGGGTAGAATCAATGCATACTCTTAGTTTTAGCTTATACATGATGCTGTACTGCTTGTTAGTTTGTTGCTTGATTCAGACCGGACAAATCTGCTGCTTCATCATGCTTCCTGTGGTCATTTTACCTTGCTCATAATTGCTTAATTTATGTTTTATCTTTCAAGTTGTCAAATAGCTCTTCCGTTCAAATAGATCATAGATGGAGCTTTTACAAAGGAACGAGATCATAATTTTGAAGTGCATGAATAGTTTTTCCTTTTCCTAGTACTTTCTTGGTTGATGCATTGGGCATAAATAATTGCATCTTTTATTTTTAAGGCATGCCTGCATGCATGTAGTTATGCCTTTCTTCCTAAAGATATACGGGTTTTGTAATCTTATTTCAGGTTTGCAATAAGTACTCTGGAAAAATCTATGTGGTAGCTGAGTCAAGGTTGTCTGAGCTTCCAACTGAGAAACCAAAGTCAAATTCTGCTAATGGACCTTCTGGTGATTCCAAGAAATCTAAGAGCAAAGGAGCTTCTGGTGAAAATACTAAAGATTCTGCAGCTGATTCCTATGAGGTCCTAGAAAAATTTTCTGGGGCTTCATTAGTGGGGAAAAAGTGAGTATTCATGCTTATAGTTATCTGTTCTTTGTCCTAGCTGACTATGAAAGAACTTTATATGGGCTACAAGCCTACGTCCCAGCAGTTTTTATGGGAATCATTAAGTGGTGATATCTAGCTTTAAGCAACATGGTTCATGTGTTAAGGATCCACATCTGGGAGATCTTAGTATTCTATATTATATTGCAATTGGTCTTCATAAGTAGGAATGAAATGCAGCATGTGCAGCATTAATTGAAATATATAGAAGCTGCAGAGCCGATTGTCGATATTTGGCTGCCAGTTCTAATGTTCTAGAGAACTTTAAAATTCATGTCTGTCTCTTGTGATATTTAAAATTTTGTTTGAGACAAGGCACGCTTCTTTGTAGTAGGATACTGAGAGGGAGCATGTGTTGCAGGTATGAACCATTGTTCAACTACTTCTTGGAGTTTTCAGATGCTGCTTTTAGGGTAATAGCTGACAATTATGTGACAGATGACAGTGGTACTGGAATTGTACACTGTGCTCCTGCATTTGGTGAAGATGATTACCGGGTTTGCATTGCAAATCGAATAATTACAGAGGTTTGTACCGAGTACTTTATTTGAGTGTATTTCCTCCAGCTATTATGTTTGTTTAGACTTGATATTTTGACGTATAGGTTGATACATTTTGTATATTTTTCATTCGAGGTTCACGACTCAGTAATGTTCTTGCTTGATTGTTTTTGCAATAGTAATACTTTTTTGTTATGAAATTTATGCTCTGGTTATCCGTGGAACATGAGAGACACAGGTGGATAATATTTGCTTCTAGAAGAAATTGTAAAATTCCTTGGGAATCCTACAAGATCCATTCATTATTTTCTCCCTCATAGATGGTCCAAACTTCATAGGATTTTTCCTGTTGAGAGGTCTAGTGGAGATCAGAAATTCTTGAGGAAAGAACAAGATGTTTGTTTCGTGCCTTCTAGTCGATCGAAAAACAAGGATATAGTTAATATATTCAAGATAATTACATATTAAAAAACCTTTTCAATTCATCCTATTGCATCAGATCTGGGATGTGATATAGTTCCGAAGGATGAATTGGTAAGTTCCAATAAGATTTCATTCTTGAACAGTTGTCTATTTTCTTGGATGCTAAACATATTGTATCCCCTCTTTGACCTCAGTTTTATCTTGAAATATATGATTAGCTCATTTACTAATAATTTTCCAAGTCTCATGCCTAAGAAAGGTTCAGTTCTAGAGATAAGTGGGAGTGCTGCAGCTCACACATTCTGTCTATCGCAAATGTAAGTTAACTTTCAAAGATTTTGTGTCCTTTTGTCAAGAATGCTGCTTAAACATCCCAAATCAGTTCAATTATATTTTCTGATGCTCTTTCTCCTGTTGTTTTCCTTTATTGCAAATGCATCTTGTTGTTGATTTATTTTTTTGGAAATTTAGTGGATAAATCAAAGCATTAGCTTCAGTTCTTTTATTCACTTGTATTTGTTTTCACTTTTATGTGAATTGAATTAATTTCCATGCTTTTATATATTTTATCCATCAGATAAATATCACCCTCCTCTGTACTTCTTTTACCATTTATTTATCTATTTTTGGCATGTAGGACGAGAAACTGATTGTAGCTACTGGGAAAATTGCTGATTTCAGTGGACGCTACGTTAAGGATGCTGATAAGGATGTCATTGAAGTAGTGAAGGTCAGATTGGTGCAAAATTTTATGTTTTTGTTTGGCTAACCATTAATTTGACGCCGTAATTACTGAAAGAAAAGAGAACTGTTGAGCATCAATGACAACCTGAGAAAATTGTTTATTACGATTTTGGGAGCTCCTATGTTTGTTGATAGTGTCATATAAGACCTTATGTTGAATCCATGGCTTATGATGCAAATTTGTTTCTTTCTAGGTTTTATGCACTTCTCTTTCTCCATAACTTCACTTATCTCATCCTTTATTTCTCAGGCAAAAGGCAGGCTTGTTAAGCATGGAACCTTTCCGCATTCCTACCCTTTTTGTTGCAGATCTGATGCACCTCTTATTTGTAGAGCGGTTCCAAGCTGGTATGCTTGATTCACTCTTATTCAGAAAGGATAAGAACACTACTTTATAGCTTTGCCCAATAAAAATTGAAGTTATACTCTGGCTGAACTTATTTTAGTTTTCTTTAATGACTGTTTTGTCATACCTTTTCTTTAATATTTTTTTTTGCAAAATCAACTCATTAATTTCAGTTATTGGCTCATTTAACTATCAATCCTGTTGTCGGTATCTGTAGAAAATAGGGTTAGAGAAGTTTTTCTACTCTTTCTTATATCGATTTACAGAAAAATAAGTCTACTTATAGACTTTTACAAGGAGTTTTACATTGAGTAGATATCCTCTCGGCTAGGACTCTTATCCCTTACATGGATAGAGTTAGACTATAACTAAACTACTTAGTTAGGATCGACTTACAACTCTTCTAAACTACTTAGTTAGGATTGACTTACAACTCTTATTATTTACATATTAACCTACACTCCCCCTCAAACTGGTGTGTATATGTTATGTACACCCAGTTTGGATGACATTTCTTCAAAGCTCACCCTTGGAAGTGCTTTGGTGAAAATATCGGCTAGCTGGTCCTTAGTAGGAATATAGTGAAGTTTTACAACCCCGTTGTTGACCTTCTCATAGATGAAGTGTCTATCAATCTCAATGTGTTTGGTCCTGTCATGTTGTACTGGATTTCTGGCAATGCTCATTGCTGACTGACTGTCACTATAAACTTCAAATTTTGCCTTTCCATCCAACTCTAACTCCATGAGAAGTTTCTTGATCCACATTCCTTCACATATCCCTAGAGCCAAGGCTCTAAATTCTGCTTCTGCAGTACTTCTAGAAACCACAGCTTGCTTCTTGCTTCTCCAGGTGACCAAATTCCCCCACAAAAATGTGCAATAGCCACTAACAGATCTTCTATCTGTCAGTTCTCCTGCCCAGCTTGAATCCGTGTTGACCTTTATTGTCCTATCCTGATGTTTCCTGAAAAGTAGTCCAGATCCAGGTGTAAATTTCAAGTACCTCAGAATTCTATTGACTGCATCCATGTGCTCTTCTCGAGGATCACTCATATGTTGACTAACTATGCTCACTGAGTATGCAATATCAGGCCTAGTAAGTGAGAGATAGATCAGTTTTCCAACTAGTCTTTGGTAGGATTCTTTATTCACTGGATTCTCCATTTCATCTTTACTGAACTTTAAACCTGGTTCCATTGGGGTTTCAGCTGGTCTACTTCCAAGCATCCCAGTTTCTATAAGTAGATCTAGGATGTACTTTCTTTGGTTTATAACAATCCCCTCTTTCGATCTTGCTACTTCCATTCCTAAGAAGTACCTAAGGCTTCCCAAATCCTTAGTCTCGAACTCCTTTGCTAGAACAGTTTTCAGCATCTCTATTTCTTCAGTATTATCCCCTGTAATGATCATATCATCAACATAGACAATTAGAAGAGTCTTCTTACCATATGGAGCAACCTTTCGAAACAATGTATGGTCTGTCTGACTCTGCTTGTACCCATTTTGAACCATAGCCTTAGCAAATCTGTCAAACCATGCTCTAACCATGCTCTAGGGGATTGCTTTAATCCGTATAATGATTTGTTGAGTTTGCACACTGTCCTCTTCGTGGTCTTTTCCTCCAAACCTGGTGGAACCTCCATGTATACTTCCTCCTCAAGGCTTCCATTGAGGAAAGCATTTTTGATGTCCAATTGGTGCAACTTCCAATCCTTGTTAACAGCTGCTGATAATAACACTCTGATGGTATTCAATTTAGCTACTGGAGCAAAGGTTTCTTGATAATCTACTCCATATGATTGAGTAAACCCTTTAGCCACTAGCCTTGCTTTGTACCTCTCAATGCTCCCATCTGAGTGATATTTGACTGTGAATACCCATTTGCACCCAACAGCCTTTTTCCCTTCTGGTAACTCAGTCAAACACCAAGTATTATTCTTTTGTAGTGCTTTGACCTCTTCTTCAACAGCCTTCCTCCACTCAGGACTTTCGAACGCCTCTTCTACTGTCTTAGGAATCTTCACACTATCAATGCTGGCTGTAAAGGCTTTGAAACCAGATAATAACTTCCCATAGGCAACAAATTTATTGATAGGATGAGCAGCACATTTCCTTACCCCTTTTCTAATAGCAATAGGAAAGTCATCTAAGTTTACAGTAGAATCTTGTGGAATAATATTACCTCCTGTCTCAATAGCATCAGAACTCAAAACTGGTTCCTGGCAAGTGCTAGGCTGACCAACATCTTCAGTTTGATTTCTTTTCCTCCTTGTATAGACGTTAAGTTGTTTCTCTGGTGGTTGTGGAGTCACAGAGTGTGATATAGTTCTGAGTGTTGGAGGAGGTGTTGTATAAGGACTGGAAGGTTTAGACTGTGGAGAAGGTGTATTGGACTGTGGAGAAGTTGTGTCTACAGGATTAGGGACAGCAGTTTCAATGATATCCAAGGCAGGCTCAGGAAGGATAGGCATAGGAATAATGGACTGAGATTCTTTAGGTCTCTCCCCCTGAATGTCAGGCCCTGCAAAGTAAGGCTGTTTTTCAAAAAAGGTAACATCAAAGGAAATATAGGTTTTCCTATTAGTGGGGCAGTAACATTTGTAACCCTTCTGACTCGAGGAGTAGCCTATAAACACACACTTTAATGATTTAGGATCCAGTTTACTACGATTGTTGTTGTGCACATGAAGAAAAGATGTGCATCCAAAGACTCGAAGAGGAAGAGCTGAGGACAATGGTTTAAAGTGTGGAAAATGTTGAAACAGAATTTCAGTGGGTATTTTAAATCCTAGAGTCTTGCTAGGCATCCTATTGATAAGATAGGTTGCAGTAAGAAGAGCTTCCCCCCAAAGATATTTAGGTGCACTAGATGAAAACAAAAGGGACCTAGTTACTTCCATTAGATGTCTATTCTTCCTCTCAGCCACTCCATTTTGTTGAGGGGTATTGACACATGAGGTGAGATGAACAATTCCCTTTTCTCGAAAGAAACACCTAAGAGACTTGCTAAGATATTCACTCCCATTATCACTCCTAACCACTTTGATATTTCTATCGAACTGTGTTTTTATCATTTGATAAAAAGTTTTAAAAATTACTTCAACCTCAGACTTTTCTCTCATTAAATATGTCCAAGTGGTCCTAGAGAAATCATCAATAAAAGACACAAACCACCTAGACCCGTAAAACATTTGAACTTTAGAAGGGCCCCAAATATCACTTTGTGTATAATAGCAAATGGTGAAGTAGGTTTAAAAGGAGAAGAAACATATGGTTTTTTGGTATGTTTTGCCATTTGACACACTTCACAAGTAAAAGAAGAGGGATTTTTATTGATAAAGAGATTTGGAAACAACTTCGCAAGGTAATAAAAGCTTGGGTGTCCTAATCTAAGATGCGAGCATAATATTATCTCGAACCTAAACTTGTAGAGGAAACCGATGTCCAAGGCAAGCGGGAATGAAGGAGTTACGGTAGGATATTCCATCAAGGATATATAAGCCATTAGATAGCCTAGCACGCCAATCACCATCTTGAGCCACGTGGCGAAAAATACAACCATCACCCCAAAATTAGCATTACGGTGAATATCCTTAATCAACTTACTCACCGATAATAAATTACAGGCTAATTTAGGCACATAAAGTACATCGATAATACTATGAGGTTGCTTAATTCAATAGAACCACTTCCTTTCCTTTGTTGAGAGGAACCATCTGCTATCTTGATCGAGGAGGAGATTTGTGCTGGCTATACTTTACGAATGCAGGACTCATATTTCTGTCATATGGTCGAGGCACCCGAATCTACTATCCAATGTAAGGTATTAATTGTTGCTAAACAAGAAATTCTACCTTGGATCTTTGTTAAGGCATTAGTATGAGTTTTAGGCGATAGTTGGCTGAATATTTGTTGAAGTTTCGCAATCATCGTGTACTAAAGTCTTTGGAAAGATGTTCTGTAGATGCAACATTTGCTTCCTTTCAAATCTGGATTTAGAGGGTTTCGGTCTCTTTGGTTTTCCATGTAGCTTCAACCTTTGCTCCATCAAATGTCCAGCCTTTTTACTGAGGTCTCACACCATGGTCTCCCCCTCCTTTGTTTATTCCCGTGATTGGAGTTTGTAATGAGTGCCAAGCATCTGTCATTGAGCATTTGGTACCATCAAGGAGAGTCCGCTTTCTTCTCTCTCCTAATCTCGAAAAGGCCTCCCAACCAATGGTAGGGGTTTAGTAGCCAAAATTCTGCTCCTTGCCCCATCAAACTCACCATAAAGTCCAGAAAGAAATTGAAAGATTCTCCTCTGATTTTTGATTTTACTATAGAAGTTAATATCATCAGGACATTTCCACTCATTTGCCTCATACAAATCAATTTGTTGCCAACACTTAGTGAGAACTCCAAAATACTGTGCTACAGACAGATCTCCTTGTCTGAGATCTTTAATCTGATTTTCAACCCCAAATAATTCTGGTGTATTATCCACACTGGAATATGTATCCCTGGCTGCACTCCATATCTCTGCTGCAGTCTGGTAGAGTATGAAATTTTCCCCAACTTCAGGAACCATGGAATTAATTAGCCATGACATAATCATGTTGTTCTCACTCAACCGTTAGAATAGGTTTGGATCAGATTAAATGCGGAATAGGCATCGAATCGAGAGATAGAAAGCTTTCCTTCTTCCTGTAATATATAGCCTTACTGACTGAGACCAAGGGAGATAGTTGTTTCCATTTAGTTTGTAGGATGTAATTGGAGACAGAGATGAATCTGAAAGCTGGAACTCAGAGGGACGAGAATGATTCTGAGAACTGATTTCTGATGCAGAGGGGTCTGAATGGGCCATTGAAAAAGGAGGGTTTTGATCGACAGAGAGAAAAAAAAAGTTTTTGGATAGGTAGGATCTTCCTAATCTGAAACCATGTAGAAAATAGGGTTAGAGAAGTTTTTCTACTCTTTCTTATATCGATTTACAGAAAAATAAGTCTACTTATAGACTTTTACAAGGAGTTTTACATTGAGTAGATATCCTCTCGGCTAGGACTCTTATCCCTTACATGGATAGAGTTAGACTATAACTAAACTACTTAGTTAGGATCGACTTACAACTCTTCTAAACTACTTAGTTAGGATTGACTTACAACTCTTATTATTTACATATTAACCTACAGTATCTTTACATACGTGCTTTTTGTTGACTTGATTCTTCCGGAAACATTCCAGACATGCCATATGCTTGTAAATCCCTCGAGGAGCGTTAGTTGACAAAGGGTGTTTCATGGAAAAAAATGTTCATCAAATTAAGCTCATGATAGTTGAATTTTATGTGTGCTGTAAACTTGGTCATTACAAGTTCTTTTAAGTTGAATTGTGGTTTCCATAACTATGAATGGTTTTTGAGTTCTATGTCAATTTGTGCATAAATAAGCAACTTTGAGTTGGTGTAAGCATTTTGTTTCTATATGGGATGGACGAGTAGGCTGCAGGCTTTGATGATTTATGGGTGTTGCATTTTTTCCTTTTCTTCCTGTGACAAGGTGTTTTGTTGAACAGGGAAGATGGTCTAAATTGAGACGTGTTGAGCAAAGAAATCATTTAAAGTTAATCCCTGACTAGGAAAAAGTTCTGTAGAGATTGAACGGATTTACATTTTTGGTTGCATAAGTTCCGCATACTTTATTTTGTGGACAAAGACATTTAAGTTTGCTTTGCACCTGAAAACTCATCCTTATATACAAGGAATCTATTTAACTGTTCTTTTTTTGCTTGTTTCTATGTTGTATATTTACCTATAAGGAATTTTTTATATCTTTATGTACAAGGACTCTGTTTTGCTTTCATTTTCTGTTCTATTCTAGTTGTGTTAAGTCCTGTATCATATTTTATAGGTTTGTGAAGGTGACAAAACTGAAAGAGCAATTATTGGAGAACAATAAACTGACTTACTGGGTACCAGAGTATGTGAAGGTTAGATGGGCACTATTAAATGCCTGTTGTTATTCTTCTCTTTACTTGAAGCTCTTTCAAATGGTCTGGTGTGTTCATTCTGTTCGCATGGGTCTGGGTTTAGCTCAATGAAAAGCTTAACAATGCCTCAGAAGAGATCAAATATTTATCTTGTATTCATGTTTCTTTTAGAATGTGACCTTCTTAGTGCTTTTTGTTCTTTATCAGGATAAACGTTTTCACAATTGGCTGGAAAATGCAAGAGATTGGGCTATTAGTCGTAGTAGATTTTGGGGCACTCCAATCCCTGTGTGGATTAGTGAAGATGGTGTGGAAGAAATAGTCATGGATTCCGTTGAAAAACTTGAAAGGCTTTCTGGGGTTAAGGTTTGGCTTTCTTTTTTTCTTCTCACTTTTCCCATGTCTAAGATGTTATTATTTAGGAAGGTAGATGTTGCTGGCCTCTATCTATTTATTTTTGTCCCTTTTCTTTCCACATTTGGCCTCCTCTTCTCCTTGGCCTCCAATCCCATTTTTTTTCTTTAAGTCTTTTGGAAGTATTACAGTGTCTATATTTGGCTAAGCAATTTGTGGGTTTGTGTATAATTTAATTTATTATTTCAGGTCATTGATCTCCATCGTCACAATATTGATCATATCACTGTACCTTCTGCCCGTGGTCCAGAATTCGGTGTGCTACGACGTATAGACGATGTAAGCTTGCTGAGTTTAGGGTCTTTTTATGCAAGCAGCTATTATCATTTAGTAACTATCAGATTCTGTGTTGCTGAATGCTTATCTAGTGTGCAACCCCATCTTTAAATTTGATCAATTTTAATTTTGAGCTGACTGCACAAGTGCACATTATTGAAGTTAATTATGCTGGATTATTTTTGCAGGTATTTGATTGTTGGTTTGAGAGTGGATCAATGCCTTATGCTTACATCCACTATCCGTTCGAGAACATTGAACTTTTTGAGAAAAATTTTCCTGGGCATTTTGTGGCGGAAGGACTAGATCAAACTCGTGGATGGTTTGTCCCCTACTGATAGACCTGTTATTCATTATTACTAGATTTTAGAGTACATGTGGATTGAGTTGATCTTATGCACTTTGACCATTTTGCAAACCAAATGAGCATTGAGTAGCTGAATTTTCTTGATGGTCGTTTTTGTTTAATTTTTTTGGCATGCATGATTAATGCCAAAACATTTTCCATTGTCTTATAACCCTTGTAATTTTTCTTTATTGGAAGTGGTGTGTGAGTAGAATTGTATCATTTTCTTAGCGTCGACTTATTGCTTCTAATCTGCTATTATGCGTTCAGTAATGACCGTGTCACTATTTACATGCTTAGAAATTTGTACGATTGTTTTAGGTGCTTCTAACTTTATGTAAAGTTATGGCTCCCTTTACACCGTTCTTCGCTGTGGTTCTTTATCAAAACATGCGAAAAGTCAGTGATGGAGCAGAGGAAAGCATCCATTATTGTAGATTTCCTCAGGAAGAAGGAAAGGTATAGTTCATTTTTGTTGTAATTATGCTAATATAGTCTGGTCTGTATAGTTCATTAATGGTTTATTTTCTTAATTATAAAGTTGTATCATACTACTATAAATTTTGCTGAATTATATGTCATTGGTGTCTTAAGAGGGGGGAGCGAATTGAAGAAAGTGTGACAAGGATGATGAAGATAATTGATCTTGCCCGCAACATTCGTGAGCATCACAACAAGCCTCTCAAAACACCTCTGAGGTCTGCTTATAAGCTGTCTCTTGCTGATATTTCTCTAATATGTTTATGCTCTTTCTGTAGTCTCTTACCCATTCGTTCTTTATAATTTAGGGAGATGGTAGTTGTTCATCCAGATGAAGACTTTCTCGATGACATAGCTGGCAAATTAAGAGAGGTGCGTGAGCAGTTTGGAGACTTTAGTTTTTTTCCTTAATTTAGTAAATACCCGTTGTTCTACTTGTTCTCTGACTCTTTCTTATTCATTGGCAGCCATTACCTATATGAAAAATTCTTTAAGTTTTCAAAGAAACATTCAAGGCTTTTATCATATATCTATATCTGTATTCACACATTTAATTCTTTTTTTTTGTTTGGGGGGGATTGAATGGGAAAAACCATAAAGGGAAAATCTAAGAAAAGGAAAGAAGTTCTCTTTTGTTGATCGCAAGTTGCTTTCAAATTGTTTGGTTTTCTAAGGAGATGATGCAGCTACATTAGATGATCTTTTAAGTAGAAACGAGAAAGTGAGTCAAATGCGTGCAAAATTTCCCTGTAGCTTAATGGCAGTTGGAATTAGAACTGATCTAATGTTATGGTTTTTATTATTATTTAAATGCCCTTCACATTGTTCAACTCCCTTCCCAATTATTTCTTTCTCCTTTCTTCGTGTGCTGATCTTGAAATTAAAATTTAGTGCTTGGGCAATATTTTCCAAGTTTTTCTTATATCTTATTTTTCTAGTCTTTTCCCCCTATGTTCTCTTCATGCAGTATGTGCTGGAGGAGCTCAATGTAAGGTCTCTTGTTACATGTAAAGACACTTTGAAGTATGCATCTGTACGTGCAGAGCCTGATTTTAGGTATGTGACTTGTTATTTTGTCAGTCCCTTTATTCTCAACTGTCCCCTGCATTCGATTGAGAGGAGCAGGGGGGTATCGAACTAGGTTCAGAACCTTATTATTTGCTGACTCTATTATTTATTGCAGCGTATTAGGTAAGCGACTTGGGAAATCTATGGGAGCTGTTGCCAAGGAAGTCAACGCCATGTCTCAGGAAGATATCTTAGCTTTTGAGAAAGCTGGAGAGGTGACGATGACAGATATTAAGGTATGCCAACTTATGCTGGCATCTGCAGGGTTGTTCTCCATAGCTTTTTATTAAATGCAATTTATTGTATTTGTTCTAATAGTTTGCTGTCTCTTATCTGTGCTGTACATTCTTGAGTAAGAGGTGGAGGCTGTCAGCTGTCTCTTCTGGACTGCTTAAAGCTTTAACATTGATTTGATGTGCTTTGCCAAGAATGGTGTCGGTAAAGATGCACTGAGTAAATAAATGTTTTATTTGTTTCAAAATTGTTCAGCTTGTGCGGGAATTTAAACATCCTGCTGGCATGGCAGATAAAGAGATGGATGCAGCTGGAGATGGTGAGGATTATTAGTGTCATGCTGATTGGTGATTTATTCCTATTGAAATGGAAAAGTATCCGTCTTTCCCATAAATTGATGTTATGAAAACACTTTTTTTCCTCGCATTTCTGTCAGGTGATGTTTTGGTGGTTTTGGATTTACGGCCAGATGAGTCATTGTTTGAAGCTGGCATTGCACGTGAGGTAAATAAACATCATAGTATCATACTAATAGCAGCATTAATTTTAATTCAAAAAATGTGGTACTTATCTTCTTTCTATTTCTTTTGATTAGCGATTGTGTTTGCTGAAACATGATGACCTATATTGGTTGATAATGCCAGATTGTGGTTAACTAGATTGTACATTTTAAAGTTATTATTTTTTTGTGTGGTAATTTCCTGATGCATTGTACATTTTAACTCAATTTATTGTAGGTTGTGAATAGAATTCAAAAATCACGAAAGAAAGCTGGGCTTGAGCCGACAGATATGGTGGAGGTCTACTTTGAGTCACTGGATGAAGACAAGTCAGTCATCCAACAAGTATTGAATTCACAGGTAAGTTTTGATTAAAGAAATTTAGCCAGGGATTCACTTGTACTTGGTAATTAATGAATAGCTAAATCACTTGCTAATGGAGCTGTGTGCATCCGTGTACTTGTGCATGAGTGAGAGTTTCTGCGAGCTATTATCGCATCTTTGTGAAGTATTTTGTTGTCTGATGGACAGTGCTAGTCCCTCCAAGTTAGCAGTGGAGTTGCAGTGTTTGATAGTCGTTGCAATGCCCAACTTTTCACAAGTCTTTAATTAGCAGTGTGCTGTATATAATATCTCAAGGTTGCATTTTATTGCAGGAAAACTACATCAGGGATGCAATTGGATCTCCATTGCTTTCATCCGACAGTATGCCGGTCCATGCAGTTAAGTTTTGATCATTTTGAGTATGAATTACCTTTATTATGAACTTGCATCTTAAAATTTTGTCGATTTTGGAGTTTGACATGCAACGTCTCTGTTCCTAAGTTAGCGTTATCTAATGCAGTTATTGCCAGTATGTGTGTGCGTGTAGGGTTATGCTTCTAGAATGGCTTCCCCCTACCTCCCCTACTTCTATGGGTTTCTTACATGAACAAAAATTGCAGGTGGTGCTTTGTGAAGAGATATTCCAAGGCATCTATAACATGTCATTTAAAATAAGCTTGGTCAGACCAGCCCTCGCTTTCAACGAAAATGCTCTTCTCGCATTATATGCAGGTTAGGCTGCGTGTTTCGTCTTCCATTGCAACTCATTTAAGAAACTGCAGCTTTAGGATTTCTTTTCAAGCCCTTTGTGACTGCTGCCTATTTCTTCTCTTATTGAATTATTGATGGTTGCAGGAAATTCCAAATTCGCTCGAGGTCTGCAGATTTACCTTGCATCAAGGGACCATTCTTGTTTGAAGCCAGAGTTTCAACAAGGACATGGCAAGGTTTGGTTTTCTTGTGAATGTAATATAGATTCGATTCGACTCGAGTATGGAGTTGATTGTGTCTTCCTTGTGTTGCGCTGATAAAGGTTGATTGCATTGAGAAGCAGCCTGGAGTGGAAGTGGTGGTGGGGGAACATGTGTTCCTGACTGTGGGTGAATACTACTTGTCTGAACGAAAGAGCCGTCGGTGATGTCATATTAATCTGTGCCTCCAACTGAGTCTGACAGTGACTGGGCTTTTGTTTGTTTACATCATGATTATGATTAGTTGATTAATTAGCATTCATTTATAACGAATACAATTATACGGACTGGTTGTATTTGCACTAGATTTAAACTAGATTACATTTTTTTTACATTGATAGTACAATGTGGGTTGAAATATATTAACTTTAATTAGCATTCATTTATGGAAAATATTTTGATACACAAGCTTAAGTAAATTTTAGTTTACACAAACCCTTCAATTTTAGGGTTTTAGGTTAGAGTTTAGTGTGTAGGGTGTAGAATTTAAGGTTTATGGTTAGAATTTAGAGTTTAGGGTGCTAGGGTTTGTGATTTAGGCGCCTTAATTTAAGGTTAAAAACGATAAAGTTGAAATGTTTGAAAACACGGAACCTAAAATGTTACACAATTGAAATGTTATACATTTTATAACATTTTAAGTTATAACCTAAAATGTTATCCAAATATATTTTCACTACAAGTTTCGGAATTTGGTTGAGTTTCGAAACTTGACACCAATTCAAAATGTTATCAAAAGTAAATATTTCGATTGTGTGGGTAGTAGTTTAAGTTTTGTGTTTTCTAACAATTCTATTATGTCATTTTAACCGTAAAGTAGACTGTTGTACTACAAACTCACTCTTATTTATAAATTCTCTTTTAATGAGATTTTTTCCCGGAGAAAAAAAAAGATAAAAAACTTATATTACTATGTGACATGCTATAACCTGCTACATATTTTAGTTAAATTCTGTCCTTTTTCATTTCCCCCTCTATTTTAATACTTAAAAGCATCTTTAATTAAGCTTATCTCATTCAATTCTAACTCAGTTCATAACTAATAGTTAGAATTGAATTAATTTTTGAACCCAATAAGTTGTTTCAGTGAAAAGGAGGATGATGTTCATTTTAAGAGATTCGAGTTCAAATTGTTTTGGTTGTATGGTATGCGTGCATTGTTAAAGGGTTAAGAATATGTATGAACAAATACTATATTATAATCACCTTAAGACTATTCAAAAAAAATTGAACTAAATCTTAAAATATCCATTTCCCCATTTTTTGTGAAAATTATAGTTTTGACCCAGAACTTTCCATATTTATAATTGGACCTCTAAAACCCGAAATCATACTCAATAATCATTTCCGAGCCTACTTGAAAAAATTGTTTTTAAACCAAAATTTGCAAAATTACTATTTTGCTCCTTATACTTTAAAGTCTTGGAAACTTAGTCCTTTATTGAATGTTTAACATTCCTTTACTAGAGGTAGCTAACAAAGTCATGTTTGGGTCAGGTAATTTCCGGGTTTGACTTCATTCTATTTGGTCAGATTATTTTAGGTTTGGTTCAATTTTAGTTTAGGTTAGGTTGATTTTGGGTCAATATGAGATCGATCAGTTTTTTATCAGGCCAACCTTTGGATCTTTGGGTTGAGTTGAGTATGAGTTCAATCGAAATATATATAGAATATTAATATATTCTTGTATAAAAACACTTATTTTTGTTTGCCAATTATCATTTAGGTTATTTTTTGTTTAAAAAAGAAGACTTCGATTCTTAAATATGAATGATACACTGTTGATGTAAATCTCATTTTAACTCGAAAAATCAATTTTTCCTTGTAGCAATTTCATATATATTATTATAAATTAACCTTGTAGTAATTTCATATATATTATTTTATATATATCGATGTTATTATATATATCCGACATCAAACCATTAAAATTTTGTTTGGTCAAATCGGTTTAGGTAAAATAAATTTGGATTGTCTTTTGTTCGGGTGAAATTAGTTCGGGTTATTTTCAGTTTGGGTGAAATCGGTTTGGTTGAAAATCAGCTCGAGTTCATATTGACTCAACTAAAATTTGGGTTGGTTTCGATTTTGTTCGATTTATTTCGAGTTTCGAATCAAATTCGAGTCAAAATCGTATCTCAAGTTGGATAAATTGCTTTGGATCTCGGGTCAAGTTTAACAGGTTTATTCTTTACCATTATCAAAACATTATACTTCCAAGTAATTGAACTTCATTGACTTACCTAATGATAATTTCCGAGATTAGATTCATATTTTAATATCAAAAGTTATTGAATTCGTTACCAAGTACGGGTATAATAGTACGAGAGTGTCACATTCTATTTTTAGTTTTTCAGATGATGTGATATTTTAAAATTGTACCATGTGATTAAGGATGTAAAATTAGGTACTCAAATTGGTTTTAAATCAGGTCAAAAAAGGTCGAGTCAGATCAAATTCAGATTATATTAGGTTAAGTCAATGATTCGATTCAAGACGAGTTTGAGTCAACTCTAGTCCATATTAATGTTAGGTTGCTCCTAACTCAACTCAGCTCGGGTCAATACTAGTTCAGGTTAAAAAGATTTGATTTCAAATCGGTTACTTATTAGGTTAATTCGAGTTCAGATGGACTTCGGATTGAGTCATTTTGGGTATCATGTTAAGTTCAGGTTGGGTCACGTCGGTTTCTGATAAAATTCGGGTCGAGTACTACTATTTTTGGGTGAACTTCAAGTCGAGTCTTGACCGGATACAAATGAACTTCACGTCGGGTCATTTCGGATATCAGATTAAGGGTAGGGCATTCTAGGTATTAAGTTAAGTTATTATATTTTAATTTGCAATATATGTACCGTTTCTTACCTTTCATTTGTCCTATATATAATTTAGGGTTTAAGAAAATAGTTTCTAAGATGGTATATGAAAAAAATTAATTTTTTTGAGAAATTAAATTTTGGATTGGGAGAATATTTTATCTCCCAAATGTCATTTTTACACTATGTAAAAACAATAAAACATGAAACCCTAATTTTGTTAGAACTTAATTAAACTAATTAAGAGTCTTAGACGTTATTGCTAATAACAACTTGGAGAATTGATTTTGGGTTCATGTTTAAATTTAGTTTACAGAGAAAAATATTTTACACATTGTTAGGGTAAATTTAGTTTGTATATATCTTAGGACTTAACTATTGTCGGTGTAAATCTTGTATGGACTTAGGGTCTATAAAACTCTTTAAACTTTTATGGAACTCCAAGAAAATGAGGTCCTGACCAGGCGCTCAGACGGCTCTTGTTATAAATGGGGGCTGATTGAATACTTTTTGGATAATAAAAAATATATCATTCTCATAAGCAGGACTCTGCTGTTAGTGAGAGTGCAGATGTGGGTCAGTGTGACTTTCCTGCTGTTGATAAGCAGGTTTCTGCTGCTAGTGAATCTGGGGCAGTTGAATCTGGGCATATTGGTGCCACTGCTGCAAATGGGGTCGAAGCTGATATGTTGGAGACATGTGTGGAGGATAATGATTTTCCTAGTTTGCATGCTTCCGTGCAGAAAAAGAAGAGAAGAAGTGAAAGTACTGTTTCAGTTGTCAAAAGAGAAAAAGGATTCTTCCCAAGAGACTTTGGTTCAGGATTTGAAGAATAAGAAGAAAGCTGTCATGACTAAAGCTAAAGTGGTTAGTGAAAGTACTGTTAATTCAGTTGTTTGTGATCCTCTCCTCTTACTTAAATATTAGTTTGCTTTTAGAATGTGAGGGGATGAATAACCCCCTTAAAAGGAGGAAGATTATGCATCGAATTAATGTGTTGAATATTGATGATATGTGCTTCTTAGAAACTAGAGTGAAAGCTGATAATTCTAAGCCCATACTTGATTTGTTGGATGATTGGGACTATAGCACTAATTATAGTCATGTTGTAAATGGTAGAGTTTGGATTCTTTGGAGGCGTGGGTTTCAAGTTTCAGTTTGTGTTGTGACAGATCAAAGTATTACGACCAATTGTATTTGTATGTTTAATGAGAGTAATAATGGCATATAAAGAAGGTCTCTTTGGCATCATTTGCATGGGGTTGTTGATCCTTCTGTCCCATTGCTACTTGGTGGAGACTTCAACATTCACCTGAATGCTTCTGAAAGTTCTGCACCCGACACAGTTTTCTATAATTCTGATATGGGAGACTTTCAGGAATGTTTGGAGGATTTAGAGTTAGCTGAACATGCTTATTTTGGGCCTTTGTTCACTTGGTCTAATAAGCAACATGAAGGGTTCCTTGCTAAGAAATTAGATAGAGTATTGATTAATTCTGCTTGGACTGCAACTTTTTCTGCTTCTTTTGTGGAGTTCTAGGCACCAGGAGGGTCTGATCACAGCCCAACTGTAGCCTGGTTATCTAAGGAGATTCCTGTATCTCAGCCCAAGCCATTCAAATTTCTTAATTTTTGGGCTCTTCACCCTGATTTCTTGCCGTTGGTAGGGGATTCATGGCAGCAACCTGGGCAAGGTTGTTGAGTGGATCAAAAGAATGAAAAATGGACAAGAGGGGATGAATTGACTTTTTAAATTTGGAGGGAGCAAATTGGAAAATGGAAAATTGAGGACAAGACAATTTATAGTGGTTCAAGCTTCTAACAAGCTCTACATCCACTACCTTAGCTCCCATTAATAATTTTCAACAATCTCCACTAGATGTTCTTCCCCTTTCTAGGCTTAGGAGGTAACCTTTACAACCGGTTAATCTTTCTACCCAAAGATTAACCCAAAAGACTCTCTTTACAAAGAAATTTTTGGCAAATAAAAGATATCTCTCACAAGATAAAATTTGCCCAACTTTTATAGACAAACTCTCCCCAAACTTGAACTAAAGATTTACAATCAAGATTACAACAAGTTGGGTACAAGATATGACTCTATGAAGCGCAAAGGTTTGGATTATAGCTTGGATGTTGCAAGTAGGTTCAATAATTGTTACTGGTGCTTTGGAGGCTTGCTTTTATACCCTTTCATTGAATTCTAACCGTTTGGGTGGTTGAGATCATTAATCTAGTCGTTGGACTGCATTTTTGGCGCAATAAATGCTCTTCAACTGCCCAGCGTATCGGTACCCTCGTCACCGTATCAATATCTGTCTATAAGAAGAAAGAGACGTACACAAAATAAAATGGGCGTATCGATACACGGGAAGACGTACCGGTACGGTTATAGTGTAAAAATAGGGGCATATCGATATGCTATGGCCGTATCGATACGGGTTTTGCTCACTGGAATCCTGAGTGAAATTTTAACAAAAAGTGTATCGATACGCTATATGGGCGTATTGATACAGTCCAACGACCGTTTGAAAATGGCTGATTCCCATAACTGACACCAACAACTATTTTAATTAAATGCAAAGATCTTCTGAATCAAACCAAACCGTACCGTATCGGCACGCTATGCCTTTAAAATATATTTATTTTAAAACCGTATTGATACGGTATGAACCATATCAATATATTTTAGGTAACTAAAATTCCAGTAACGTAAAGTCGTATCGATACTGCTAAGGCGTATCGATACGCCTTAGCGTAAATGTCAATTTTGGCTTGAAAAACTTAGAGAAAACTTATTTGGTTTGATTGTTTTGATTTAAAATCAGTTTTGACTCAAATAGCCTGTCAGTTTGTGAGACTTTAAAGTACTTAAAAATTTATTTTCATTTACAAATAAGTCCTTATACAAATTTGTTATATCAAAATCAATATAGGTTTTACAAAGATAACCCGATGCAAGTGTTGTTTTGGAAGCTTAAAAGGTTGAAAAATGTTCTTAGACAATTGAATAGAGAACATTTTGGGGGTATTTCAGAGCAAGCCAAGCATAAACGCTTGTTTCTTGAGTAGCAGCAGCTTATAAATCTATCCCGTGCAAATGTGATATGGCTAAAGAGCAGTTACTTCATGAGGAACTTACAGAGCTAGAGAAGGCTGAGTATTTTTTTTAAGCAAAAAGCCAAGATTCAGTGGATGCAGGAGGGTGACCAGAGTTCTAATTTTTTCACTCGGCTGTTGCAAGCAAGCTGAAGAAAAATACCATTCGGATGCTTGAGGATGAGCAAGGGAAAAGGTTGGAAACTTTTGATGATATGTCTGATGAGGCAGTGGGATTTTTCACTAAGCTATTAGGTACTGCTGATCCTAATGTCCTTGCTTGCTCTGCTGAAACTGAGGGGCTTGCTGCAGGGCTCTTTGCCTGATTCAGCCTCAGATGAGCTTGTGAGAAGAATTTTTGCTGAGGAGATTAAGAGTGATGTCTTTGCTCAAGGAAATGATAAGGCGTCTGGGCCCGATGGTTACACACCTTGTTTCTTTAAGAAAGCTAGACAAATTGTAGGGGCTGATGTTGTGGTTGCAATTGGGTATTTCTTTGATGCTTTTTACCTCTTACCTGCGGTTAATGCTACATCTGTTACTTTTGTTCCGAAAGTGCTCAATCCTACTAAGATGAAAGACTTCATGTCAATATCTTGCTGCTCTGTTATCTACAAGGCAATTACTAAGATTCTGGTTGGTAGATTGGTTTCATTCTTCCCAAGGTTGGTCTCTCCCAATCATGCTGCGTCTATTCCAGGGCATAGCATTGCTGATAACACTTTCCTGACCCAGGAATTAGTGAAAGGATATGCTCGACACACTTTATCCCCTAGGTGTGTTCTCAAGGTGGACTTGCAAAAGGCGTTTGATAGCATTTCTTGGGACTTTGTTCTTGTCCTTTTGGAGATATTGGGTCTGCCATTTCAGTTTCGTGAGTGGATTAGAATTTGTTTGACAACCCTTTGATTCTCTATTTCATTTAATGGAGCTCTTGTGGGTTATTTTTCGGGGGAGAGGGGGATTTGGTAGGGGACCCTCTTTCCCCTTATTTTTTTGGGAGCTCGCAGTGGAGTTTTCCAGTTCCATCCTAAGTGTAAAAAGCTTGGTCTCACTCACTTATGCTTCGCAGACGACCTTCTCTTTTTTTTGCAAAGGGTCTTTGGATTCTTTGGTTGGCATCAAGTGTCTTTTGGCGCAATTTTATGAAATGTCAAGGCTGTAGCTTAATCCATCAAAGAGTGAGCTCTTTGTATCTGGGATATCTCAGGAGGCTATTGCTGCTATAAGAGATGTAGCTGGCTTTAGATTGGGGACTCTTCCGGTTAGATACTTGGGCGTCCCCTTGTTACGAGGAAATTCACCGAGAGTAATTGTAAAGCACTTTTTGACAAGATTAGGGGTAAGTTGAGACAATGGTCCACTAGTAATCTTAGTTTTGCAAGGAGGCTTCAATTGATAAAGTCAGTTTTACTGGGGATCATCAACTACTGGTGCAAACAGCTTGTCTTGCCACTTGGTGTTCTTAGGAAAGTTGAGTAGATCTATGCTCGGTTCTTTTAGAAAGGGGCTGACACTTCAGCGAGAGGTGCCAAAGTCCAATGGCAACATGTTTGTTGCTTGATAGGCGAAGAGGCTAGGTCTAAAGGATTTGGCTACATAGAGTAAGGCATGCTCTTTCTATCTTATCCGCAACATCCTAGTTGACAGTGGTTCTCTATGGGTAGCCTGGATAAAGACTAATGCTTTCAAAGGAGCCGTTTTTTTGTGGTGCCATAGATTTCAATGAGTTGGACGTTACGTAGGCTCCTTAAGTTGCGAGCTGAAGTAGCACCCTACTTTGTATTTGTGATTGCTTTAGATTCTATGAGTGTAGGGCTGATATGGAAGGCAATTCATATTCAGAAGGACAAGGTTGCTTGGCAACATCTCATGTGGTTTCCTCAGCATGTGCCCAAGCATGCTGTTATATCGTGGCTGACAATTTTGGGTCGTCTCTCGACTAAAGAAAGATTGCTGAAATGAGGTGTAATGGATTCTGCTGCTTGTGTCTTGTGTGATGATGGTGACGAATTCCACGAACACCTTTTCTCAGGTTGCAGGTTTGCTGTGAGATTGTGGGAGGTCAACTTGTTGAATAGTGCTGTTTTGGATAATGTAAGTTGGGAGATGAACATTTTATGGGCTTCTCGGCTTAAAGGGTAGTCTCTGCGATCTTATGTGCTGCGTATTTCATGGAATGCCATTGTGTATCATATTTGGGAGAAACGTAATCGTAGGCAGTTTAGAGGCGAGACACACATATTGGAGGCTCTTATACATGTAATTAAAGAGGTGGTAAAGATTAAAATAGCTCAAAGACGTATAGATAGGTCTTCTTTCATACATGACCCTCTTTGTATAGCATGGGGTTTCGCATAGGTCCTTTGGTTATGTTTCATTGCTGCAAACATTTTGTTTACCGGATAATAAAGCAAACTAATTATCCAAAAAAATATCACACTCGACTATATTAAAATCTTGAAAAATGTACCCACGAGTGACGTATATTCTATCACAACCCATCACTTAGCCATTATTGTTGGGAAACGTCGGTACACCCCATGGCGCAACAAAAGAATTATTAGGCGTAATCCACCAGTGATCCATATACAAAGGACGAATTCGGGGTGATAAAAGAATGAAAAACATTACCTCAAATAATCTATATGAGAATCCAAATCGAATTCAAATTGTCACAGCAGCGTTCCGACCTCTACGTAGTCCACCCGAATAAAACGAACAAATTTTCTCTTCTCTAACTGTTTAGAGAGGATTTCGAAAAATAGGGATAAATGGCTGCTAGACCTTATGCCTTTATATAACATTTAAAAACTTAATTCTAATTAAATTCAGATTCTTTAATTATACAATATATTTAACCGAATATAATTAAATATGTAGAATCTAATTATACTTTAATTAAGTTTCTTTTAAATATATATATATATATATACTTTAATAATATTTGATAATTACAATAACTTATCAAATATTAATATATATATATAAATAAAATTATCTATAATTACAATAATTATAATAATTTCAGTTTCTCACTAATTATCCTTCACCCATGGAAGTCATTAATGACTATGGCGCTGTAAGTCATTTTCTTAGTGGTGTCTTACTGCTCACTAATTCTTTTGAGAATAATGAAATTATTTCTCCAATAAATATTATATAAAATTTTCTGAAAAAAATTGGTTAACCATTAACCTTGCGATTGGTCAACCGAAATCGATTAACCCTAACGGTAGGTTAATTAACCGGTAAAATTTAACGGTTATACTGATTCTCTTACCCATCGTTCTTTATAATTTAGGGAAATGGTAGTTGTTCATCCGGATGAAGGTTTTCTTGATGACATAGCTGGCAAATTAAGAGAGGTTCGTCAGCAGTGTGGAAACTTTAGTTTTTTCCCTTAATTTTGTAAATGCCCGTTGTTCTACTTGTTCTCTGACTCTTTCTTATTCACAGCCATTACCTATATGAAAAATTCTTTATGTTTTCAAAGAAACATTCAATGTTTTTATCATATATCTATATCTGTTTGCACACATTTAGTTCCCTTTTTTTTTTCCTTTGAAAGGGGGGGGGGGAGAATCGAATGGGAAAAACCATAAAGGGAAAATCTAAGAAAAGGAAAGAAGTTTTCTTTTGTTGATCGCAAGTTGCTTTCGAATTGTTTGGTTTTCTAAGGAGATGATGCAGCTACAGTAGATGATCTTTTAAGTAGAAACGAGAAAGTGAGTCAAATACATGCAATTTTTCCCTGTAGCTTAATGGCAGTTGGAATTAGAATTGATCTAATGTTATGGTTATTATTATTTAAATGCCTTCCACATTCTTTGATTCCCTTCCCAATTATTTCTTTCTCCTGTCTTCATGTTCGGATCTTGAAATTAAAATTTAGTGGTTGGGCAATATTTTCTTGTATCTGATTTTTCTAGTCTTTTTCGCCTATGTTCTCTTCATGTAGTATGTGCTGGAGGAGCTCAATGTAAGGTCTCTTGTTACATGTAAAGACACTTTAAAGAATGGATCTGTACGTGCAGAGCCTGATTTTAGGTATGCGACTAGTTATTTTTTCAGCTCCTTTATTCTCCATTCGATTCAGAGGAGCAGGAGGGGGGTATCGAACTAGGTTCGAAACCCTTATTATTACCTTACTATATTATTTATTGCAGCGTATTAGGTAAGCGACTTGGGAAATCTATGGGAGCTGTTGCCAAGGAAGTCAAATCCATGTCTCAGGAGAGGTGACGATTGCCACACACTGTTTGAAGCTGACAGATATTAAGGTATGCCAACTTATGCTGGCATGTGCAGGGTCGTTTGGCATAGCTTTTTATGAAATGTAATTTATTGTATTTGTTCAAATTGTTTGCTGTCTCTTTTGTTTAGTCTTTTATATTGATGCATCAATTGAAACACTGAAGGGATCAATTTAAGTGTCTAGCTGTTCTTTTTACTTGTCTCTTGTCCGTGCTGTACATTCTTGAATTAGAGGTGTAGGCTGCCTCCTCTTGATTGCTTGAAGGTTTTACATTGATTTGACGTGCTTTGCCAAGAATAGTGTTGGTAAAGATTTTCTGAGTAATTTTTTTTATTTGTTTCAAAATTGTTCAGCTTTTGCGGGAAGTTAAACATTCTGATGGCATGACAGATAAAGAGAAGGGTGCAGCTGGAAACGGTGAGGATTATTAATGTCATTCTGATTGATGATTTATTCCTATTGAAATGGAAAAGTATGTCTTTCCCATAAAAAACTCTTTTTTCCTCGCATTTCTGTCAGGTGATGTTTTGGTGGTTTTGAATTTACGGCCAGATGAGTCATTGTTTGAAGCTGGTGTTGTACGTGAGGTAAATGAACATCATACTAATAACAGCATTAGTTTTAATTCGAAAAGATGTGGTACTTATCTTCTTTCTATTTCTTTTGTTTAGCAATTGTGTTTGTTGGAATATGATGACTTCTGTTGGTTGATAATGCCAGATCGTGGTTAACTAGATTTGTTTATTTATTATGGAGAAAGGCCAGTTGAAAGTTTTTTTCTTTTTGTTAGCATTCCTGATGCATTGGACATTTCAACTCAATTTATTGTAGGTTGTGAATAGAATTCAAAAATCACGAAAGAAAGCTGGACTTGAGCCGACAGATATGGTGGAGGTCTACTTTGAGTCACTGGATGAAGACAAGTAAGTCATCCAACAAGTATTGAACTCACAGGTAAATTTTGATTAAAGAAATTTAGCCAGGGACTTGTACTTGGTAATTAACGAATAGCTAAATCACTTGCTGGATTTTTTGTTTGAATTGAACTGTGTGCATCCGTGTACTTGTGCACGAGTGACGGTTTCTGCGAGCTACTATCGCATCTCTGTGAAAGTATTTTGTTGTGTGATAGACAGTGCTAGTCCTTCCAACTTAGCAGTGGAGTAGCATTGTTTGATAGTTGTCATAAGTCTTTATTTGCAGTGTGCTGTATATAATATCTCAAGGTTGCATTTTATTGCAGGAAAACTATATCAGGGATGCAATTGGATTTCCATTGCTTTCATCCGACAGTGTGCCGGTCCATGCAGTTAAGTTTCGATCATTCCTTTTGTGGGTTTCTTAGTTTATTTTTCTTACATGAACAAAAATTGCAGGTGGTGCTTTGTGAAGAGATTTTCCGGGGCATCTATAACATGTCATTTAAAATAAGCTTGGTTAGACCAGCCTGCAGATAAATGTTGATTGCATTGAGAAGAAGCCTGCAGTGGAAGTGGTGGTGGGGGAACGTCTTCCTGACTGGACTTATTTAGTTGAATAATTAGCACATTCATTTTAAATGAATGAAATTATAGACTGATTGTAATTGCATTAGATTTTCTTTTTCTTTTACATTGCTAGGCTTAAATATAAAAATTACACATGAAATGTGTGATTTAGTATATTAGCTTTATTAGCATTAATTTATAAGTTGTCTCTTTTAATGGGATTTTTCTGCAGAGAAAAAAAATATAAAGAACTCATATTGTCACATGTTTCGAGGCTTAATATCAAAATAAGCGTTCAAATTATTTCGTTTTTTTAGGTGTTTAAATTATTTGTCTTTTAAGGTCAATTGAGGGCATGTATTTTGACTAAAAAATAATAGTTTGAACACTTAAATAGTGCAAAAAAAGTTTATGCAGCTAAAAGGAAAAAAAAAAAACGAGATTGTTTGTGTAATATCCCCAACCCGGATGTCACGACTTGGGCCTCAAGCCCAAACTATGACCCGTGAAAATTTATCGCTAGATTTAGCCCAACATTGTCATTTCATAAAATTCGTCAAATTAAAACATTTCGAGTTGATAAATCAACTTAAAACATTACATGGGAGCTCCATTTAAAATACATAACTAAAAACATTCGACACATAAGTTAAATCTAAAATAAGAGTTACAATACAACATAAGGTCTTACAAATACATAGCCCAAATAAGTCTAAGTACTGTACTCGGACACAAGTCGATGCTGAGGTCCTATTCCAATGGTGCTCCAACGATGCACGACAACCTACTAACCTGCGAACGAAAACAACAATTCTAAACGCTGAGCTAACGAAGCTCAGTGGATACACTTCCACTCGACCAAGATTCATGTAAATCATAAATAAGAGCAAGCTACAAATATGATATCATGAGAAGATAAGCATTTGCGCTACCATCACCGCCTAAACACATAGCAAGCAAGGATATAATGTCTCACACAACATATATACATCATACCAACAAACCTGAAGTGAGGCCCGGTGTCACATAGCCTCGAAACGTACAGTCAGAGTGAGACTCGGTGTCATACAGCCTCGGAAACGCACACTCATACTCGGAATCTCTCGTCTAGTATCATCGGATGAGGCCCGGTGTCACACAGCCTCGGGAACGTACATCCAGAATCTCATCAACTTGTGTTGCAACACTCTCACTAAGTATCCGTATCCCTCCAATCAAGTAGCTCAACCACGCAAGTGCCCTTACTTGGCGCGTTCACACATGATCCACCAAGGATTCCTAAGGTTTGCTAGCACATACAAGCAATTCCCTTTTCATGTACTAAGTTATTTATCATTTAGGCCACATGCAGAGTTAAGAACTTGATTTCTCATTTTTACTATTAATTTTACCCTTTAGGAGACCCATTAGACCCTTGCTGTTGAATTATAGAACCCCCGAACTTAACATGAAATTTCTTGGGAAGATTGCCTAGATAGTATTGATACACCCCCTAAGGGTATCGATATACCCCTCTGTATCGATACGCCTTCAAGCGTATCGATACCCAGCTTACATACACAGGGTTTTAGCTAGGCAACCCCGTACCGATACACGGGGACGTGTAACAATACCCTAAGGCGTACCGATACACTTTCAAGTGTATCGATACGAAAATTAGCCACTAGAATTTGGTTGAGAAAAAGGTATCGATACCCCATTTAGGTGTATCGATACGCCTTTCACAAAAATGCCATAGTTCTTCAAAATTAACACCTGGTATTGATACGCCTCAACCCGTATCAATACTCGAACCCATAATTCTTTTTCTAGAGTTCGTAGATCACTCCCAATGCCCCTAAAACCCAAAGGCACAACCCCAAATCAAACCTACACATTATGAAAAGCGATTTAAGTGATTTCCTACCATTCTAAGCCACATTAACCCCAAAATTAGAATTTACCATGAATGAACTTCAAGCTTTAACCTTAACCCAAAACATCATAAATCAAACAAACAAGCAAATTAATGATTTCCAAGAATATTCAGGAGTTAGTAGTGTACTAACCTTGGTCCTACAACAGCAAGTGAAGCCTCCCTAACCCAAACTTCAAGCCTTCTCATTTCCTTTCTCCTTAGATGAGTTTCCAAACTCTTTCACTACAATCAAATGTTGTAAGGCAAGTTACAACTATGCTGGTAACTTAAGAGATGCTAAGGAAACATTTCTATAACAAGAAATGAAACTAAAAAAACCCCAATCCCATTTTTCCATCACAACCCTCATCAAAACCTCTTCTTCCACCATTTCAAGCTATTTTTGCCTTGAATTATAGATCCTTGATTGCTAAACAACACTTCTTTAATGCCCAAAACACAAAACCCAAAGATTCAACCTTTTTTAAACTTCAAGGTGGGGAGATAAGAGAATGAGAGGAAAAAGAAGACAAAGAGGCAAAGGATGATCTCACCAACATACTTTCTGCAGAAAAATTAAACACCCCCTTTTCTCCTTCTTCCAAAAGGGTATGTTACACAAGTACCCCTCTCTCATCATCCTACACTAAAATTTCCACTCAAGGCCTAAAGCCCACAACAAAAGATAGCCCATTAAAGCTCTCAAAGCCCAACACTTGGCCCAAACGCAAAGCCCACACTTCGGTTTAAATCTATTCTCGGATTCTGAAATTCGGGTTGTTACAGTTTAGACACTTATTTTAATATTAAGCGTATGTTTCAATTAAATCCCTTTCTTTTTCATTTTTCTTCTATTTTAAAAACTTAAAAAGCATCTTTAATTAAGCTCATCTCATTCCATTCCTACTCGATTCATAACTAACAGTTAGAATTGATTTAAATCTTAAAAGTATCCAATTTCCCAACTTTTGTGAAAATTGTAGTTTTGACCCAAAACTTTCCATATTTGTAATTGGACCCCTAAGACCCGAATCATACTCAATAATCATTTCCGACCTTACTTGAAAAAAAATTGTTTTTTACCCCAATTTTTCAAAATTACTATTTTGCTCCTAATACTTTAAAATATGGGCAACTTAGTCCTTTCTTGAATTTTCCGACCCTAAACTATGCCCCTTTTAGTGTCCCCACTTTAAAAAAGTGGGTTTAGGGTTTAAGGTTATGGGTTGTGGTTAGGGTTTAAGGGAATTAGGGGTAGAGTGTATTTTTTAGGGTGTAAGGTTTAGGATGTGAAATTTAGGATAGGGTTTAAAATTTAATTTTTTTAGTGTGTGGCATAGAAAGAGACATGATTAAAGGGCAGAGGATTCATGTTCATTGGCTTACCTAATGCTAATTTCCGAGATTAGATTCATGTTCTATTATCAAAACTTATTTGGATCCGTTACCAAAAGTTTTGGGTATTATAGTATGCTAGTGTCGTATTAAATTATTTCATTAAATTTAGGGACCAAAGCAACAAATATCCCTTCCATAATTTTATTTTTGGATAAGTTTAGTTTTGCTTTGACAAAGAGGGAAGGATTGGCCTTCCATAATTTTTGATGGCTTTTGTCGATCGCTTTACTCTAATAATTGTGATGGCTTTTGAGGCAATCATGAAGTTTTGTGGTGATTTGTACGACTTGTAGCAATCTATCTCTTTCAAAATGAATATAAATCTTTTCAATTTTTTTTGTCTCTGTTTATATTTCAGACTAAAAAAAAAAGTTTAACATTTAGGGCTAAAGTTTAGAAGTAGGGTTAAAGGAATTGAGATATGTTGTATTTTAGAGTTTAAGGTATAAAATTTAGAATTTAGGGTTATAATTCAGAATTTATATTTTTAGTATTGGAGAATAAAAAGGGACACCAAAAAAGCTCTGAGTACAGATTGCAGATTTTTGTGTTGTCTGCTTCCCTTGTCTCGTTGCATGATCTATATCTTTGTAGAGTTTAGGCAATTCACTCAAAACCAGACAACTGAGTTGAGTTGTGTCGTAAGGTGTGAACCTCAACCATGTGTATTGCTGCTTTTATTTGGCAAACTCATCCACGCTATCCCCTTCTTCTGTTACATAACAGAGATGAATACCACAACAGGTATCTTTTCGTTCAGTGGAATAATCGATATTAAATTTAAAGTTGTTCAGTGGTATCTGATGTAATTTAATCTATGGGATTTGTTTATGGGTGGCATTGAAGGCCTACAAAGGCATTGGCATGGTGGGATTTTGATGGCTGCGAGATATTGGGAGGAAGAGATGAAGTTGCAGGAGGGACATGGCTGGCAAGCTCTAGACAAGGCAGGGTGGCTTTTCTTACCAATGCGTGGGAGCTTCATCGTCTTCACCGCGCCAATAGCCGCGGGGATCTCCCTCTACTTTTCTTCAAGGTAAATCTGTATGTTCTTTGTTTTTGGTCAACCAACAACAATGGTGCTGCTTCATTAAATGTGACGAAACTATTATCGTTGATACAGAGCACAATGAGCCCCATGGAATTCGCCGAGCAACTGGCCGCCGATGCTCATCGGTACAACGGATTTAACCTCGTTGTGGCTGATATTCCTTCCAAATCAATGGTTTACATCTCCAATAGGCCAATTGGGGAGCCCGTCACCATCCAACTGGTTTCTCCAGGTCTTCATGTGCTCTCAAATGCCAAGCTTGACTCACCCTGGCCAAAGGTAAACGCAAAACAAAAACGAGTTCAAAATTTATGGGGTTATGTGAAATTTATTAAAAATGAGACCTGTAATTTAAAAAAATTAAATGTTTATTGACTTGTTGTGTGTGCAGTATGGAGTACAATAACATTTTATTTTTCTCATTGGTACATAACTAATCTTTTATTTTTCCTTATCAACATTTAACTTGATTTATTTTGGGACTCTCTTTTTTTCGAGTGATATATGTGGTCGTTCCTATTGCACACAAAGACATAGTTATATATTGTATGGGAGGGGCTTCAGAATTTTTGGCATAATAGCATTTAGGTCATTTTTAGTTTAAATTGTAGTTAAATAAAGTCTTTGTCCCTCCTAATTTTTAACTTTCAAGACTTAATATTCTCTCGTCTCTCCCAATGTTTAATCCTAATTCTGACCCTGATTGAACATGTCCCACCCTGCAGGCTCAACGGCTAGGTAAAAGCTTCAAACAAATACTGAAGAAATATGGTAAAAACGAAGTGCTGGTGAAAGAAATGGTTGAGAAACTGATGAAGGACAAAGTGAAAGCTGATAAAAGCAAGCTGCCGGGCATATGTGCACTCGACTGGGAATTCAACCATAGCTCTATATTTGTTGAAATGGACACCCCACGGGTAAAATTTACCAAAAGCAATGCTCCTAAATCTGATATAATAAAAAAAAAACCCTAATTTTTTTTCTCTCATGCCTCATTTACTGGCTAAATATTTTAAGATATTGCACCTAAACAAATTATTTTCAGATTTACAGCACATGTCTTTTAATTTTCAGATCTATTACAATTTGAACAATACCATTAAAAGTTTGATTAAATACATGCCGACTTCACTGTTCAAAAATATTTTTTACTAAAAATTCAAGAAGTCGGATAGAATACATGCCGACTTCATTGTTTAAAAATATTTTTATTAAAAAAATCCAAAAAACAGAACAAACTACCACCGTCTTTATCATTTTTAATTAAAAAAATAAATGAACAGTGAAGTCGGTTTGTGATCCTACCAACTTCACCTTTCAATGTTTAAAAAAACAATACATTTGAAAATAAAATGAAAGGTGCAATACTTGAGAAATTTTTTCCCATCATTTGCTTGTTGGGATACAGGGACTTTGTGGCACAAGGAGTAGTGCAGCATTGATCGTACGTGCGGGTGGGGAAGTTAGCTTTTATGATAAATATCTCGACGAGGGTGTGTGGTTTGAGAGAACCATCGACTACCATATCACAAGCTCAACTAGATTCAATCAATGCCAAACCAAGGAAGTTTGCTGCTCACATTGTTGAATCATTCATGGATGATACTCTGCAGTACTCGATCCAGATTAATAAATTAATAAATTGAACACCGGTGATTATAAAAATATTGAAGATCGAGAGATTTGATATTCATCAAATCATATATTCAAGTCCTTTTCATAAATAAGCGAACGAGTATGAAGAATGTAAATAAATTTGTCTTCTTGAGAGACTAATTAGTATGATTTTCTGAGCTGTTTTTACACATTTTAAGAGTGATCAAGTGAGAATGAGTACATAAGTATTTCTGCTGTGAGGCAAATAAAAAAAAGGCTAAAGAAAGCGGACTGATTGTACTGGTATCTAATTTTAACATAAATTCTTACGAGGCAGTAACATAAATGTTTATAGTAATTGTAAGAAAAACGGTAGTTACACAAATGCTTATCAGGGTAAAAAATTGTGTGATAACCTAGACGGTTATCCGATAACATTAATTCTTACAAAATGCATAAGATTTTGAGTTGCTATATAAGTTCTTACGAAACCTACTTAATCTGTTACAAAAATTGTTAGAAAAAATGTTATAACACAATTCTTACTGAAGATCACCAAATCCAAAATCATTTTAACTTATTGTAAGAAATTGTGTCATAACCTAAACTCTTAGATGATGACATTATTTCTTATCCAACTCATTAGATTTTGGTAAGTACACAAATTCTTCGGTAACCAACATAAACCCTTACACAAATGGTAGTAAAATATGTGATAACACAAATTCTTACCCATAAAAAATTGTGTAAGGAATTGTGTTATGACATAAAATCGTAAAAGATAACATTATTTGTTACCAAGCTCATAAGAAGTAGGGTAGTTACACAAATTGTTACAACACCTACATCAATTATTATAGAACCGGTAAGAAAAAAAAGTAATAACACAAATTCCTACCCTATATCAACAAATCTAAAACCAACGAAACTTATGGTAGGAAATTGTGTTATAACATAAACTCTTGAATGATAACTTTATATCTTACTAAACTCATAAGAAATAGGGCACCTACACAATTGTTGCCGAACATACATAAACTATTAGAGAAACCGTAAGAAAAAAAGTAATAACACAAATTCTTTACCCCAAATCACCAAATCTAAAACCAACCAAACTTATGATAAGAAATTGTGTTATAACATAAACTCTTGAAGAATAACTATATATCTTACAAAACTCATAAGAAATAGGGTACCTACACAAATTGTTGCCGAACATACATAAATTATTAGAGAAATCGTAAGAAAAAAAGGTAATAACACAAATTCTTACCCCAAATCACCAAATCTAAAACCAACCAAACTTATGATAAGAAATTGTATTATAACATAAAATATTAAATGATAACTTTATATCTTACCAAAATCATAAGAAATATGGCTTAAAGGTTACTTTTGCCCCTGTAGTAGTTTCAATTTATCGATTTCGCCTCTATGGTATTTTCGCATCAATTTGGACCATGAAATAGTCGAATTGCATCACCATTTAAGGTTTAGGAATACTTTTAAGTTTCATAATCGCTTTAGATTGATAAATTTTTTATTAGGGTTTAAAATTTATGGTTTGAGATTTAGAAATTAGGGTTAGAGTGTCAGTCAAGGGACAAACGATGATGAAAATATTTTGAGGAAAATATATTGATGAGAATATAAAGTAGACAAGAATTGATGAAAGAATAATTTACAATAGTTACACTCAAAAGTTTAAATTGAATAAAATACAAAGTTAAGAAACTAAATTACAAAGAAGGATGCTCATTCAAAATTTTAAGGTATACAAGTCATATTTCATAATTCAAACCCTCTTTAATTTTTTTTACATCAAATCAAATTTATAAAATTTGAGTCGAGTAACTTCACCTCCTAAAATATGTAAATAACATGATCAAACGTGCAATTGTATCAATTTCTATTAACTACCACGTCACTTCTTCTGTTGGATTTTAACGGCAAGTGGTTTAATTTATAACATTTGAATGTTTTGTGGCCTAATTGATAAATTAATAGATCAATGGTTAAAATAGAACTTACCCTATAATTAAGTGTATGAGAAGCAAAATTCGATTTGACTTGAAAAAATATTTTTTTATTTGAATTGACTTAAAAAATTAAATAAAATTTGAAAGATAAAATAGGACTTGTTAACTCGAAATTCTTTTAGTGGATCGGTTTTCAAGTTTAAGTCCATCATCTTTGCATAAAATTTAAATGATAAAATAGAACTAGTTAGGATAGGATTACAACTCCTACTCTACACGTACTAACATGCACTCCCCCTTAAACTGGTGTGTATATGTTGTATACACCAGTTTGGATGAAAGCTCATCGAAAGTCATTCTTGGAAGTGGCTTGGTGAAGATGTCAGCAAGCTGATTCCTGGTAGGAATGTAGTGAAGCTTTACAACCCTATTGTTAACCTTCTCATAGATAAAATGTCTATCTATTTCAATATGCTTAGACCTGTCGTGTTGTACTGGATTCCTAGCAATACTCATCGTTGATTGGTTGTCACTGTAAATCTAAAATTTTGATTTTCCATCCAACTCTAGTTCAGTGATGAGTTTTTTAATCCACATTCCTTCACATATCCCAAGGTTCATTGCTCTAAACTCTGCCTCTGCACTGCTTCTAGATACCACATCATGTTTTTTACTTCTCCAAGTGACCAAGTTTCCCCATACAAATGTACAATAGCCACTTACAGATCTTCTATCTGTTAGTTCACCTGCCCAGCTCGAGTCTGTGTAAACCCTCACTGTTCTGTCATGTCTTGGTGTTTTTCCTGAAAATAAGCCCAAATCCTGGTGTAAGTTTCAAGTACCTTAAGATCCTATTGACTAATTCCATGTGCTCTTCTCGGGATCACTCATGTGTTGGCTAACTATGCTTATTAAGTATGCAATGCCAGGCCTAGTGAATGAGAGGTAGATCAGTTTTCCAACCAGCCTTTGGTAGGATTCTTTGTTAACAGGATTCCTCATTCCATCTTTACTAAATTTCAAACATGGATCCATTGGAGTGTCGGCTGGTTTACACCCAAGCATTCCAGTTTTTGTGAGTAGATCTAGGATGTATTTCCTTTGGTTGATGACTAATCCTTTATTGGATCTTGCTACTTCCATTCCCAAGAAGTACCTAAGGCTTCCAAGTCCTTAGTTTCCAATTCCTTTGCTAGAGCAGTTTTCAGCCTCTCTATTTCTTCTACGTTATCCCTTGTGATAATCATATCATCAACATAGACAATTAGGAGAGTCATCTTACCATTAGGTGCAACCTTTTCTAAACAAGGTGTGGCCTGCTTAATTTTGTTTGAAACCATAGCTCTAGCAAATCTGTCAAACTATGCCCTAGGGGATTGCTTCAATCTATACAATGATTTATTTAGTTTGCACACTATTCTTTTTGTTGTCTTACCTTCTAAACCTGATGGAATTTTCATGTACACTTCCTCCTCAAGGCTTCCATTTAGAAATGCATTTTTGATGTCCAATTGATGCAACTTTCAGTCCTTGTTAACAACCACTGAAAGCAACACTCTGATGGTATTTAACTTAGACACTGGTGCAAAGGTTTCTTGATAGTCTGCTCTATATGACTGAGTAAACCCTTTAGCTACAAGCCTCACCTTGTATCTTTCAACACTCTCGTCTAAGTGGTACTTAACTGTAAAGACCCATTTGCACCCAACAACCTTTTTCCCTTCTAGTAGATTAGTCAAAATCCTAGTGTTGTTCTTTTGCAGTGCTTCGACTTCCTCTTCAACGGCCTTCCTCCATTCAGGATTTTCAAAAGCTTCTTCCACTGTCTTGGGAATCTTCACACTGTCAATGCTGGCTATAAAAGCCTTAAAACTAAACAATAACTTTCTATAGGCAACATTATGTTAATAGGATAAGCAATACATTTCCTTACCCTTTTTTCTAATAGCAATAGGTAAATCATCTAAATTAACAGTAGTAGAGTCTTGTGAGATTATATTACCTTCTGTCTCCACGGCAGCAGGACTCAAAACTAGCTCTTGGCAAGTGTTAGGCTAACTAACTACTTCAGTTAAAGTTCTTTTCCTCGTTAAACACTGAGTTGTTTAATTGTAAGTTGTGGAGTCACAAAATTTGGGGATGTATGTGGTATGGCTTTAAGTGTTGGAGGAGGTGTTGTATAAGGGCTGGATATTTTCGATTGGGGAGAAGGTATGTCTATTGGATTATTAGGGGCAACAATCACAGTTTCATCCGAAGCGGGCAGCAAAAGAGCAACAATAGTTTCATCAAGGATAAGCAAGGTAAGATGGGCTGTGGATCATGCAAGGATTGAAATTCCTTGTATCTCTCCTCTTGAATTTTAGTCCCTGCAAAATAAGGTTGATTTTCAAAAAAAGTAACATCAAAATAAACATAGGTTTTCTTTGTAGTTGGGGAGTAACATTTGTAACCCTTCTGACTCGAAGAGTACCCTATAAACACACATCCCAATAACTGAGGATCAAGTTTACTTCTATTGTTGCTGTGCACATGAACAGAAGTAGTCATCCAAAGACTCGAACATGAAGAACTGAGGAAAATGGTTTAAAGTGTGGAAAATGTTGCAAAAGAGTTTCAGCAGGGACCTTTAATCCTAGAGTCTTGCTAGACATCCTATTGATTAGGTAGTTTGCAGTAAGAAAAGCTTCCCTCCAAAGATTTTTAGGTTCATTACCAGAAAACAAAAGGGGCCTAGTTGTTGGAGTATGCCCAAAGACCAATCGTGATATGGTTGTAAAAGACATACTTTTTTATCTTGTTTATTAATATAAAGCCATTATTATTATTCCAGTCTTATTATGTTCATCTATAAATAAACTAAATTATAATAAAGTCCTTAGAATAATATAGTTATTATTGAATGTCCTTAGTCGAGAATTATTGTGGGCATGGACAACAATAATGTATTAAGACTAATATGTAGTTGATTGATGACAAAGTGTTGTCATTGACATGAAGATGTCAAAATCAATACATAAGTATGTGTCAGAGAACGACATACTGGACTGACCCGCTATGAGCATGTTTCTTGGATTATTATGTTACAGTCACAACACTACTTATAGTGATAACTACATGTATGATCCTCAGACTTGAGTTCATTATTATTTTAACATCGTAAGTGACATATTTTGATACGGTCAAACGTGTGTCGTAGCTGAATACACTATGAAGGCTGATATTGGATATGTCATAATCTATGTAGCGGGATATGGTTGATCAAGATAGGATTTGTCCCTCCTACATAACATGAGTAATATCATAGGCCACTTGATTGAGTGAGACTAGAAAATGCACCATGTTCGAATAAATTGATATGAGATATCATAGTTATTCTTTTATAAAAGTCTACTCAAGATATCAAGAAATATTAGATGGACTATACAAGTGTGACTAATCCATGACTTGTGTCCCATCTAGATATGAGGACAAAAGGATGAAATACATAAAAGAAGTTAATCGCGGAAAAAAGGTTAAATCGAACCATGGCTTCATGTAACTTAAGTAGCAATGATGTATTGCTAGATGCCACTCATTGCTTGTAATATTAGAATTGTTCTGGATATTACTACTAACGTTACATGAACATACAAGGGTCACACCCTATGATTAAAACGAACAAATATCGACTAGATAGCATGTGTACAAACTTGTTGTGCACGAAATAAGTAAAACTGAAATTATTATGATTATTGGAATTATAAATAATTTCGTTTATATATATTTTAATACTAGATAATTAATGTAATTATCAGATACTATTAAAATATATATATTCCTAAAGAAACCTGATAGAAGTAGAATCAGATTCTACATATTTAATTATATTTGGATAAATATAACGTATATTTAAAGAATTCGAATTTAATTAGAATTAGAGTTTTAAATGATATATAAAGGCATGAGGTCTAGCAACCAAATATATGCTTTTCGGAAAACCTCTCTAATAGTTAGAGAAGAGAAAATTGTGTTCGTTTTATTTGGGTGGACTGCGTAGAGGTCGGAACGCTGTTGTGACGAATCGGATTCGATTTGGATTCTCCTATACTCTATGCGGATTTCCAGATTTATTGAGGTAACGTTTCACCCTTTATCACCCCGAATTTGTCCCTTGTACATGAATCACTAGTGGATTACGTCGGATAATTTTTCCACTTTGCCATGAGGTGTACTGACATTTCCCAACACTAGTTACTTCCAATAGGTGTCTGTTTTTTCTCTCAACAACCCCATTTTGTTGAGGGGTATTGACACGAGAGGTAAGATGAAAAATTCCTTTCTCTTTAAAATAATACCCAAGAGACTTGTTAATATATTCACTCCCATTGTCACTCATCACTATTTTAATTTGTTTGTCAAACTATGTTTCGACCGTTTGATAGAAAATTCTAAAAATGGTTTCAACCTCAGATTTTTCTCTCATCAAGAATGTCCAAGTGGTCCTAGAGTAATCATCAATAAAAGACACAAACCATCTAGACCCAGAGATGCTTTTTACCTTAGAAAGGCCCCAAATGTCACTATGTATAATAGAAAATGGTGAAGTAGGTTTAAATGTGGAAGAAACATATGGCTGTCGTGTATGTTTTGCCATTTGACATACTTCACAAATAAAAGAAGATGGACTTTTATTAATAAATAGCTTGGGAAACAAATTTGCAAGGTTGGAAAAATTTGGATGTCCTAATCTAAAATGCCATATCATGATATCATTTGAAGGCAAACTAGAAGATAAAATTGAAGTCTTAAGGCAACTCGAAATAGGATGATTCTGAGAGGGTTTTCCATCAAGGATATATAAGCCATTACACAGCCTAGCACTGCCAATCACCATCTTCAAGCCCTGTGCCTGAAAAACACAACCAACAACCCCAAAATTAACATCACATTTAAAATCCTTAACCAATTTACTGACAGACAACAAATTGCAGGCAAGCTTGGGAACATATAGGACATTAGATAATACTAGTTTGTACTTAATTGAAAGGAACCACTTCCTTTCACTATTGAGAGGGAACCGTCTGCTATCTTTATTGAGGAAGTAGAACCGTGGTTGCTATACGTTTAGAAGAGGCTAGGGTTTCCTGTCATATCGTTAGAAGCACCAGAATTCACTATCCAATTTAAGGAATTTACTGTTGCCAAGCAAGAAATTCTACCTTCAGTAGCTATTAAGGCATTAATGGTAGGTTTAGATAATAGGTGACTGAAAATCTATTAGAGTTCCTCAATTTGCTATTTACTAAAGCTCCTGGAAGAATTGTTAGGAGATACAAGATGAGCTTCTTTCTGAAATATGGATTTAGGAGGCTTCCAATCTGCTGGTTTCCCATGCAACCTCCAACACTGGTCCATCACATGCCCATTTTTTTGCAGTGTTCACACCAAGGCCTCCCCCTCTTTTTTTTTACTCCCAGAGTTGGAGTTTGTAAGAAGAGCAAAAACATCTGTCTGTTAGACTGTTGTCTGCTGACACCATCTGGGAATGCCTGATTTCCTCCCTCCTAATTTCTGAAAATGCTTCTCGAACAAGTGGGAGGGGTTTAGTGGCTAAAATCCCACTTCTGGCTCCATCAAACTTTCCATTCAGTCCAGAAAGAAATTGAAATATTCTCCTCTGATTCTTAAGTTTAACGTAAAAGTTGATGTCATTAGTACATTTCCATTCATTTGCCTCATACAGATCTATCTGTTGCCAGCACTTAGTTAGGACTCCAAAATACTGTGCCACAAACATGTCTCATTTCCAGAGATCTTTTATTTGATTCTCAATTCTAAAGAGTTCAGATGTGTTATCAGTGTTGGAGTATGTATCCCTGGTTGCTCTCAAGATTTCTGCCGCAGCCTTGTAGAGCATAAAATTTTCTCTAATTTTAGGAACCATAAAATTGATTAACCATGACATTATCATGGTGTTTTCACTCAACCAGTTAGAGTAGGCTGGATCAGACTCAGCTGGAATAGACATGGAGTTTGAGAGATAAGAAACCTTCCTTTTTCTTGTAATATATAGCCGCACTGATTGAGACCAAGGGAGGTGGTTGTTTCCATTGAGTTTATAGGATGTAATTGGGGAAATAGAGGCATTTGATAGCTGGAAATCAGGTGAACGAAGGTTTTTTGGGAACTAACTTCTAAAGCAGAGATTTCTTGAGTAGCCATTGAGGGGTATAGAATCGATCGATAGGGAAAAAAAGAAGTAAATAGTGGGTAGAAAGGATCAACCTAATCTGATACGTAGAAAACAGAGTTGAAATATTCTCTATTGTTACTTTAGATATACAGAAAATAAGTCTACTTATAGACTTTTACAAGGAGTTTTACATTGAGTAGTTAATCTCTAGGATAGGACTCTTATCCTTTACAAAGATAGAGTTAGATCACAGCTAAACTACTAGTTAGGATAGGATTACAACTCCTACTCTACACTTACTAACCTACATAATTTTCTTGATGGTCGTTTTTGTTTAATTTTTTTTGGCATGCATGATCAATGCCAAAGTATTTTCCATTGAATTATAAACCTTGTAACTTTTCTTTATTGGAAGGGGTATGTGAGTAGATGTAACAATTTTGAAGTTTAGAGTGCCATCTCATCCAGTTAGTTACTGAACTTTGTTCTCTTCCTGTGACAGCCTTTTTCTTTTTAGTTATTGTTTTCCTCTATGTTACTTGGACTCGAGTGTAAGTGTCGGGCACTAGTATGTATCCTACACGGCTATGGCTAGATTTTTCCAAGTTTTCCTATTTATTCATGAAAAATGAAGAGTCCGGGCAACATAGGTTTTCCTTTTATACTGCTTGTACACATTTCCAGCAGTGCTGTTAAATTTTTATTTTCTTTTCTTGCCGATTACTCATTATTAGGTGACAATTTGATGATCTTTTTATGTGAATCGTTTTCATCCTATTTAACCCTTTTAAGAAGTTTTGTGACTGAAGCTTGGTTCTGGAACTTTTTTCTTTCTTAAAATCTGGTAGGTTTTACAATCTCATGGTGTTGCCAACTGCTTTATTTGGGAAACCTGCATTTAGAAATCTCATTTGCAATGGGCATGTCCATGGTGAAGACGGAAAGAAGTTGAGTAAAAGATTGAAAAATTATCCTTCACCCGTGGAAGTCATTAATGACTACGGCGCTGTAAGTCATTTTCTGTATATATTCATTTTCTGGTAGGTTTCTTGTTCATGCTAAAAGACTCGAGGGTGAGGGTTCTGCCCCATTTGTTCCTATTGCTGACACTGTTCTTCAGAAGTCATCTAATGTGCTTGACCAATGGATAAACTCTGCAACCTGCAACTCAAAGTCTTGTTCACTTTGTTCGAGAGGAAATGGATGCATATCGGCTACAACGGTTCTGTCTATAAACCAACATATAAACTCTTGGAATTTCCTTGCGTACATGTCAATATGAGAAACATTGAATTTAATACTTAAGTCAATTAAGAAATTTTGGTAACACATATCTGGGTTTTGATATAGATTTCACACTTTTTTGGTACTTTTAGCATTCAGAGTTGACATCAGCTTTGCAACTTTGATGGCTCATTCCAGTTTTTGAAGATTTAAGAATTACTTGTTGTACTGATTCTATGATTTTCTGAAATAGACTAAATCGGTTTCTGATATTGTTGCTATAATGTAGTTTTTGGGAATACTACTACCATAGCACATTTGAGATACCTACTTGCAATAGATGTTATGCATTAGTTTGTTGTACATCTATTATATCACTCTGTAAAACTGAAAAAGAATGTATGTGTCTACTTTTTTAGGTGGTTCCATATCTTTTGAAGTTTCTTGACAACCTCACAAATATATATGTGAGATTCAACCGTAAGAGACTGAAAGGCCATACTGGAGAGGAAGATTGCCGTATGGCACTTTCCACTCTTTATAATGTATGTACAATTGTTTTATTTTCTTAGCGGCGACTTATTGCTTCTAATCTGATATTATGCGTTCGGTAATGATTGCATCACTATTTGCATGCTTAGAAATTTATATGATGGTTTTAGGTGATTCTAACTTTATGTAAAGTTATGGCTCCCTTTACACCGTTCTTCACAGAGGTTCTTTATCAAAACATGCGAAAAGTCAGTGATGGAGCAGAGGGAAACATCCATTATTGTAGTTTTCCTCAGGAAGAAGGAAAGGTATTGTTCATTTTTGTTGTAATTATGCTAATATAGTCAGGTTTGTATAGTTCACTATAAATTTTTCTGAGTTAAATGTCATTGGTGTCTTAAGAGGGGGGAGCGAATTGAAGAAAGTGTGATAAGGATGATGGAGATAGATGATCTTGCCCGCAACATTCGTGAGCGTCACAACAAGCCTCTCAAAACACCTTTGAGGTCTGCTCTCTTGCCTGATATTTCTCTTATATGTTTATGTTCTTTCTGTAGTCTCTTATAGGGGTGTTTGTAGAGAAACATGACAAGGAGAAAAAAAATAGAAAAGTAGTTTCTGTTATTAAAAGAATTCTGTCTTGAAAAATTATAACTAGTTTACAGACTATTAAAAGACTAAAGAATAGTACTTTTAGTACATTAGGAGTCATACTTACAATAGACTTTTAACTCTAATCCTCTTAGGAGATTAACTCTAATACAATTTACAACAAGTAAAACTACACATTAAGTAAAACTCTAATACTTTTTAGATAAGCTTACATTTTCCCTCAAGCTAGAGAATATACATTGTATAATCTCAACTTGAATAAAAACTTATCAAAAAAGTATTTTTGGCAGAGCTTTTGTAAGAACATCTGCTACTTACTCTTTTGTAGGAACATAGTTTAAGGAAGCTATTTCATTTGTTAGTTTTTCTGCAATAAAGTGTTTATCAATCTCAACATGTTTGGTTATGTCATGTTGAATGAGATTTTTGGCAATCTGTATAGTAGACTGGTTATCACATAACACTTCGAACTTCTCTTCTTGAACCATTCCTAGCTCTTTGAGTAGCTTCATCAGTCAAATTCCATCATACATTCCAAGAGCTAAAGCTCTGTACTCAGCTTCTGCACTGCTTCTTGACAGAACAGTTTGTTTTTTGCTCTTCCAAGTCACTAGATTTCCCCAAACAAAAGAACAATAACCATTTGTTGACCTTCTATCTGTCAACTCACTTGCTCAGCTTGCATCTGAAAAATATTTACTGACCTGTCAATAGTCTATTTGAACATAAGGTATGTCCCGGTATACCCTTAAGGTATTTTAGAATTCTAGTAGCAGCTTCCATATGTTCTTGTAGCGATGTCCCTCTCGCTAAAAAAGGGGGTTTTATCTATTTGGTTTGTTTTGAAAATAATGTCTTCCGTGAGGTTTGTAAAAACCGTATTTTATTTTGAAAATGGAGTCACCACCGGCCACTTAGGTAGGCCGGACACCATAAAACCAGAGATTTGAAAACTTGTGGGTTCGGGAGTCGGTTACGGATGGGGAAAGATTAGCACCCCCACAACGCCCAAAATTGGTACTTTAATAATTACCGCTTTATTAATATTAAACTTTTTCGGATTAAAGTGACGATTAATTTAAAATTTGGTTATAAGCGCGAATAGTTTTTGAAGGCCCCGTTATCCGAGAGTAAACGCCCAACCACTATCACTACGCCTGATACTGGCCCCGTTTACGCTCAGATAAAAAGGCACCGCATTGACGATAATATATCCGAAATGCAACTTAAAAAACGAAATATAAAACATGCAATTTACATTGACGCGATATTAAAACATAAAAATGAGAAGATTACGAAATTAAGCGATACTAACAAAATACATGAACAAGAAAAAACATGCCTTTAGAAACTAAAGTAATTAATCCTAACATGCTTACACATAAAAACACAAACAATATATATACATGACATGATACTAAAACATAAAAAAGGGAAAATCCTAATATTAAACAAAAATAATAAAATACATGAACATAGATATAAATGACATGTACAATGATCAAGACTAAACATAAGTAAAACATATACACACCAACACTGTAAAAGAAAGAGGAAAAACATGTTTCGAGATCGAATTAACTAGACATAACATGTTTAATCACATATATAAGAAAAACAAATGCAATATGCATGATACATATACATGATACTAGGCAAGCAAAACAAAATACTAAAATATTACACTAAAACAACACATCTAAATATCTATATCAAAATGTTAACATGATCATGGCAAGAATTATACATAGAACAAAGATACATAAACACGTAAATTATTTGTAAATACCTACATACCATTTAAATAAAAAGGTAGCATGCATAAGCTAATGGATTTAACAAAATAGCCTAAACATAACATATTTTAACAAAGCTACAAAAGACATAGCATGCCACATAATAAACGTATTATCCACAACTAATATGCGACCTACAATGCAAAAAGATCATAAAAACCATGTAAACATATAAACACGATACTAACTAAAACTAAAACATAATTAATAAATCAAACACATGCACAACATGAATTAATAAACTAAAAGCATGGTATAACTCGTATTAATGCACACATAAAAACCTAAAACATAATATATGAAGCATATGTATATGCAAAGAATAAATAAAATAAACATGCTTAAAAACAAATGATAAAAATATTTAAAAAACTGGAAAAGGGTTGAAATGAAATACAAACAAAATTAGCAGACAAATATTGAATAAATAAAAAGCATATTTAGGGGAGAGATTGCAAGCCAAACGAAGCTTTAAAGGACTAGATGTGTAATATTACCAAGGGGCAAGCTCGAAGTGAAAATTTCAAAAACGCGGTGGGACTGGGGAGGTAATTTCACCATTTAAAATCTGAATTCGGTTTATTTGAGGGCAAAATTGAGATGTTTTGCAAAGAAAAGAGGACCTATCCTGCAATTATACCCTATGGCATGCCCGAAATGAAAGAAACGAAAACGTGGAGGTCCTTATGCATTGATTTTACCATTTCCAAGATATTAAACGTCTATAAAAAGACCTATTTGGTTAAGCTGCCAGACCTTTGGCATTTCAAAATTTGGTTTTCTAAAAAAAACCCTCTCCCCTATACTTAGCCTCCCCAACTGAAGGCCTCTCAAACGGCGGCCGTGCTCAGGTGGTTTCCGGTGAGGCACGGCCGTAAGGCCAACTCTAACCATCCTAAACCACAACACCAGCCACCACGGACAACCACAAACCCTAAAAAACCTTTAAAACTCCTCTTTTCAAAGCAAAGAAAACCCAAGAACCCTCTATTATTCTTTGAATAACAAAAAGAAAACCTCTTTTTGGCTCACCCCTTTAGAGTTTATTGCCTATAGGAAAAGAAATGACGAAGGTAAAAGCCTTATCATTTTCTTTGTTTTTTTTTATTTTTTACATGCACGCGTGTATGAGAGGGAAAAAGAAAAATTACCCCGAAACTTTTGGTTTGCTTTTTGTATTTCTGAGAAAACTCCAGACTGACCCCCTTACAAATTTTGAGTTGGATACATATATGTGATTTTTTTGGTTTGGTAGAAGATAAGATAGAGCACATATTTTTTGATTTTTGGTACTGACATTTCTGATTTTTTTTGTATTCTTGGTGATCTCTGAGCACGATGGTTGGAGCTGGTGGTACGGCGGAGTGGTGCCGGCGTGGAGAGAGTCATGGCAGTGGCGTCCCCTGCCAGATCCGTTCTTGGCCGTTGGATCAAATTTGATCCAACGGTTGAGATGCCTTAAAGATCAAATGGCTCGGATACAATCTCGAACGGGTGGGACTGCGCCAGATCGCGACACGTGGAGCTCAGCGGCCGAGGAATTCTGACGCATGGTAGCCGAACGGTCTGGGCGTGTAACACACGCGGCCAGCTGGATAGCCCTCCCCTCTTAATCGTGGCCGTTGAATCAAAATCTGATCCAACGGCCCTTGATTGGCTACGCACAAAGAAACCAAAGTTGGATATTTTTTAGGATTTAGATTACCTGATGTGTATTAGGGCTTTTGGGCCAAACGGACTTTGTAAATTTAATAGGGTTTGTAATATAGATTGGACTGGACTTACTTATTTATCCTGGGTTTTATTTTATTATCTGTTTATGTATATGTGATAATAATATTAATAACAATAATAACAATAATACAAATATGATAATGCATACATATATACATTCGTACGCGCACACATATACGTATAACATACAAACATTAATATACGTTACACGTCCTTAGTTAATATAACATATAAATGTACATGCATACATAATTATACACACAACTAATATAAACATTCACATGTTACACAATCACACAATGCACACATAAACATACATGTGACACACATATACTATAATAAATATTAACATATACATAAACATAATATGTATAATATGCATGCACTCACACATATCACACGTATATATATATATATATATATATATATATATATATATATCTTATTAAAACTCATGCATGTACATACGAAACAATAATATTAATTATATATTAACACAATATTTACAAATCAGATAAAAATGAGTGATTACAGTTCTTGTCGAGGATCTGTCATATACTGGCTGATAATGTTTACTGGAAAAACAATATCTGGTCTGGTCAGTGATAAATAGATCAATTTTCCCACCAACCTTTGATAAAGTCCCTTGTCAGCTTTAGGACTTGTCTCTTTTTTTCTGAATTTTAAACCTGCATCCATGGGAGTGTCAGTTGGCTTACAGCCCAACATGTCAGTCTCAATAAGTAGGTCCAGAACATATTTCCTCTGGTTAATAACCAGACCTTTGCTTGATCTTGCTACCTCCATGCCTAGAAAATATCTGAACTTTCATAGGTATTTTATTTCAAACTCTTTGCTCAATAAAGCTTTCAAGTGATTTATTTCTTCCTCATTATCCCCTGTCAAAATTATGTCATCAACGTATACTATTAAGATAACCTTTTTGTTATTGGAGGTTATCTTAGAGAATAGAGTATGATCCGCCAACTGATTGATTGTATCCACTTGTCAAAACAACTTTGGTGAATCTATCAAACCAAGCTCTAGGTGATTGCTTTAACCCATAGAGTGATCTGTCGAGCTTGCAAATCTTCTGCTTAGTCTCTTCAAATTCTAAACCTAGTAGAATCTTTATGTAAACCTCTTCTTCTAATTTCCCATTAAAAAATGCATTCTTAATGTCAAGCTGATGGAGTTTCCAGTTATAATTAACAGCTAAGCTTAATAGAACTCTTACAGTGTTCAATTTAGCTACAGGGGCAAATATCTCCTTGTAGTCTACACCATGAGTCTATGTAAAACTCTTGGCCACCAACCTTGCTTTATATTTGTGCACACTTCCATCAGAGTTGTATTTAATGGCAAACACCTATTTGCATCTCACTGATTTCTTGCCTTGTGAGAGATCTGTTATGGTCCAAGTACCATTTTCTTTTAGTGCCTTAATCTCTTCTTCAACAGCTTTCTTCTAATTAGAATCTTTTAAGGCCTCCTCAATAGAATTTGGAATCTGTTCTCCATCTAGGCAAGCTGTAAAAGCCTTAAAAGAAGGCATTAGATTTTCATAAGCAACATATCTCTGGATAGGGTGTTTTGTACACTGCTTTTCCCCTTTTCTTTTAGCAATAGGCAAAAACTCAGGTTCAGGTAAGTGAGAAAGAATTTCATCAACAATATTACTTCCATTATCATCACAAGCAACTAGACTCAAGTTCAATTCTCGACAGATGTCAGATTGCAAAATAGTCTCTAGAATGACATTTTTTTGGGTATAAACCTGCAATTGGTTAGGAGGTTGAACAATAGATTTAGGGGAAGTATGAGGGATTGTAGGTGTAATAATGAGTGAAGAAGGTAGAGCTGTATTTTTAGGTGATGGAGAAATAGGTTTGAAAGAAGTATAAGGTTGAAAAGAAACACCAGTAGGTATAAGAGTAGAAGGTAAATAAAAAGAAACCTAATTTTTAGGAGGTTAGAAATCATCCCAACTCTCCCCATGATTTGTAGCCATAGGAAAATATGGTACATGTTCAAAAAAGGTTATATCTAATGAAGAAGTAAGGAAGGAATGAGAATGGGAAAAAACAAATTGTGGCATTTAAAGGGGTTAGGATTTTTATTAATAAACAAAGCATGAAACAATTTTTGAAGGTAAGAAAAATTAGGGTGACCTAACCTAAAATGCCATAACATAATAGAATTAACATGTTCAGAAGAAGTAAGGCAAGAATGGGAATGAAAAACAACAAAGGATGGAACAATTTTTGAAGGTAAGAAAAATTAGAGTGATCTAACCTAAAATGCCATAACATAACAGAATCAACCTGTCTAGAAGAAGTAAGGCAGGAATAGAAATGGGAAAAAATTGTGGTTGGCCATGAATAATATAGAGATCATTTTGCAAGTTAGCACAACCAATAATCTTTCTCGAATCCAGTGCCTGTAAGAAACAAGTAGAATCAGTAAACTGTAGAGAGCACTTTAAGTCCTTAGAAAGCTTGTGTATTGATATTAAATTGTACGCAAGTTTAGGTACAAATAATACATCCTCAAGAACCAAGTTATCATTTAATGAAATTAAACCAGTCCCTTCGATAGGATATAAAGAACCATCAGCAATTTTAATGAAAGCTTTAGAAGATGAACACTCTAACTTAATGAGCAACTCCCTTTTACCATTCATGTGATCAGAAGCTTCAGAATCAATGATCCATGTTGGTGCAGCCTTGGTAGAAACAAGAGCATCAAGTAAAGAAGGGTCCTTAGTACCTTCATTCTCTATCATTGCAACATTCCCCTCACCATAACCATTAAACTTGCATGATAGCTTCCAAAGCTCATCCATTTGTTGCCTGGTGAAATTGCTGAAAACAGTTGTTGCAGTAGAGAAAAATTCCCTAGGATCCCCTACCTTTGAGAAATTTGCCAAACTGACAGTAATATCTGGTGAAAAATGCATCTCACTAGATGTCGATTTATTCTCCATGAATAAAAAAAATTCGATAAGGATCGAATTGGATTGATACCATGTAGAGAAACATAACAAGAAGAAAAAACACAAAAATAGTTTCTGTTATTAAAAGAATTTTGTCGTGAAAAATTATAACTAGTTTACTTACTATTTAAAGACTAAAGAATATGATTTTTTGTACATTAGGAGTCCTACTTACAATAGACTTTTAACTCTAATCCTCTTAGGATATTAACTCTAGATAGACAATTTACAACAAGTAAAACTGTAATTACACATTAAGTAAAACTCTAATATTTTTCGGATAAGCTTACAATGTTCATGGTAGGTTAACTGTACTATTTAACATAAATGATTGGTTAACTGTTAGAGCGGTTAACTGCTACTTAACGGTTCAATTACAGGTTAACCTGTAATTTATTACAGTTTTTTTTTCAATTGTTCACTAGTTCTTTTGAGAATAATGAAATTATTTCTCTAGTAAATATTATATAAAATTTTCAGAAAAAATTTATTTAAATAGAGAAATTTTAATCACAAACTTCATTTTATGTTTAAATAATTTCATAACGGTTAACATATGGTTAACCATTAATCATGCGGTTGGTTAACCGAAATCGTTTAACCTTAACGAGAGGTTAATTAACCGGTAAAATTTAATAGTTATACCGGTTCACAGTTATTGTTTATTTTGCGCACCCCTAGTCTCTTACCCATTCGTTCTTTATAATTTAGGGAAATGGTAGTTGTTCATCCAGATGAGGACTTTCTTGATGACATAGCTGGCAAATTAAGAGAGTTGCGTGAGCAGTGTGGAAACTTTAGTTTTTTCCCTTAATTTTGTAAATGCCCGTTGTTCTACTTGTTCTCTGACTCTTTCTTATTCATAGCCATTACCTATATGAAAAATTCTTTATGTTTTCAAAGAAACATTCAATGTTTTTATCATATATCTATATCTGTTTGCACACATTTGCACACATTTACTTCCTTTTTTTCTTTGAGGGGGGGGGATCGAATGGGAAAAACCATAAAGGGAAAATCTAAGAAAAGGAAAGAAGTTTTCTTTTGTTGATCGCAAGTTGCTTTCAAATTGTTTGGTTTTCTAAGGAGATGACGCGGCTACAGTAGATGATCTTTTAAGTAGAAACGAGAAAGTGAGTCAAATGCATGCAATTTTTCCCTGTAGCTTAATGGCATTTGGAATTAGAATTAATCTAATGTTATGGTTATTATTATTTAAGCTTAATAGTCAAATAGGTGCCCAAACTATGTCATTTTTTTTAGTTAGGTGCTCAAATTATATTTTGGGCCAAATAGGTGTCTAACGCTTTATTCTGTGACTCATTTAAGGTTTTCTATTAATTTCCACCGTTAGATGACACGTGTAATCTTCTGAAAATTTTAAAATTATATTAAAAATGCCGCGCACTGTTTGAAACTGGCAGATATTAAGGTATGCCAACTTACGCGGGCATGTGCAGGGTCGTTTTGCATAGCTTTTTATGAAATGTAATTTATTGTATTTGTTCACATTGTTTGCTGTCTCTTTTGTTTAGTCTTTTATATTAATGCATCAATTGAAACAATGAAGGGATCAATTTAAGTGTCTAGCTGTTTTTTTTACTTGTCTCTTACCCGTGCTGTACATTCTTGAATTAGAGGTGTAGGTTGCAGATTTTTCTCGTCTCGTTGCATGCTCTATATCTTTGTAGAGTTTAGCCAATTCACTCAAAACCAGACAATTGAGTTGAGTTGTGTCGTAAGGTGTGAACCATGTGTATTGCTGCTTTTATTTGGCAAACTCATCCACGCTATCCCCTTCTTCTGTTACATAACATAGATGAATACCACAACTGGTATCTTTTCGTTCGGTGGTATAATCGATAATAAATTTAAAGTTGTTCAGTGGTATCTGATGTAATTTAATCATTCGGATTTGTTTATGGGTGGCATTGAAGGCCTACAAAGGCATTGGCATGGTGGGATGTTGATGGTTGCGAGATATTGGGAGGAAGAGATGAAGTTGCCGGAGGGACATGGCTAGCAAGCTCCAGACAAGGCAGAGTGGCTTTTCTTACCAATGTGTGGGAGCTTCATCATCTTCACCGCGCCAACAGCCGCGGGGATCTCCCTCTACTTTTCTTCAAGGTAAATCTGTATGTTCTTTGGTTTTGGTTAACCAACAACAATGGTGCTGGTTCATTAAATGTGCCGAAACTGTTGTCGTTGATACAGAGCACAATGAGCCCCATGGAATTTGCCGCTCATCGGTACAACGGATTTAACCTCGTTGTGGCTGATATTCCCTCCAAATCAATGGTTTACATCTCCAATAGGCCAATTGGGGAGCCCGTCACCATCCAACAGGTTTCTCCAGGTCTTCATGTGCTCTCTCAAATGCCAAGCTTGACTCACCCTGGCCTAAGGTAAACACATAAGAAAAATGAGTTCAAAAATCTAGGGGCATCTATGTAATTTATTAAAAATGAGACTCTCAATTTAAAAAAAATAAATATTTGTTGACTTGTTGTGTACGTGGCAGACCGACTTTTAAAAAAAATGAGTATAATGGCTCAAAATCTATGAAATACAACACATTTTGTTTTGCCCATTGTTTTACCAAATATAAATTCTCTAGCTTTTTATGTTTTATGCCCTTACACTAAAAGATTAAGTTTATGGTTAAATTTTAGAATTAGGGTTTAGAGAAGTGGGAGTATGGTGTATTTTGTAGGATTTAGGGTTAAAGCTTAGAATTTAATTTTTTTAGTGTTGGAGCATAAAAGGAGGAGTGAAAAGGAAATTTTGTTCTTACTGAGTCTTGAACCTACAACTTAGAGGAAGGGAAATGTGTCAACGAAGAACTTTAACCACCTACTCTAAAGATTGTTGACACCACTGGTCACTAACTAATCTTTTGTTTCTCCTTTTAAGCATTTAAATTAATTTACTTTGGGATCCTCTCTTTTTCAAGTGACCTATGCCGTTACTCTTATTGTACATGTCCAAAAAGAACCTCGACTACCAAAAAATTGACCCCATCCTTTCCCACCCTGCAGACTCAACGGCTAGGTAAAAGCTTCAAACAGATACTGAACAAATATGGTAAAAACGAGATACTGGTGAAAGAAATGGTTGAGAAACTCATGAAGGACAAAGTGAAAGCTGATAAAAGCAAGTTACCAGGCATTTGTGCACTCGACTGGGAGTTCAACCATAGCTCTATATATTTGTTGAAGTGGACACCCCACGGGTAAAATTTACGAAAAGTAATGTTAAATCTGATATAAAACCAGTTGATTTAGTGGGATGAGACACTAGATTTCTTAAGCAAAGTTAAAAATTTGAATCTTGATGTTGTGAATGAAACAACTGATTTGGAGGGTCGCCCTCATAATAGACCTTTACAGTGCCTGATCTAAATTAATCAACAAATAAATTAAATACAAATTGTTAAAAAATTTGATAAAAAAAACCCAAGTATTTTTTCTCTCCCTTATGCATCATTTGGTTGTTGAGATACAAACAGGGGCTTTGTGGCACAAGGAGTACTGCAGCATTGATCGTACGTGCGAGTGGGGAAGTTAGCTTTTATGATAAATATCTTGACGAGGGTGTGTGGTTTGAGAGAACCATCGACTACCATATCCACAAGTATGGGCGAATGTAGCATTATAATTGGGGTGTAATTGACCTCACTTATTTGTTAAATATAGATTTTTAATGTGATAATATAGAATTTTTTATAAAAAATATTAGATTTGACCTCACTTAATTTGTTAAATTATGGGGTCAACAATACTAATTGTAAGTTGTATGAAATATTTCAAATCTCAGACTTTACTCTTGACCTCACTAGATGAAAATTTTGGCTCCGCCACTGTCCACAAGCTCAACTAGATTCAATCCAAGGAAATTTGCTGCTCACGTTATTTAATCATTTGTGGGTTGGTCCTTACAATATTCGATCCGAATTAATCAATTAGTAAGTTGAACAACTGTGATTATAAAAAATAGTTGAGGATTAAGAGATTTGATATGCATCAAATCACATATTCAAATCCTTTCCATAAATAAGTGAACGGGTGTGGAAAATGTAAATAAATTTATCTTCTTGAGAGACTGATTAGTATGATTTTCTGAGCTGTTTTTACACATTTTAGGACTGGTCAAGTGGAGAGTTAGTACACGCACATTTCGGGAAAATTTACACCAATATTGTGGTGTGATTTTTTCCCCAAAATATTGCACTGAGTAAATTAATTCCAAAAGTATTGTAGTTTGAACAGTGCACCCAAAGTCGGCACCAGCTGAATCAGACTTTAGAGAAAAAACTCCAAAGTCGGAACCAGCTAAATCCGACTTTAGAGAAAAAACTCTAAAATCGAATTCAGTTGGTGCCGACTTTGAGATTTTTTTTCTCTAAAGTCGGATTCAGCCGGTGCCGACTTTGGGTGCACTGTTCAAACAACAAAACTTCTAGAATTAATTTACTCAGTGCAATACTTTGGGGGAAAAAATCTCACCACAATATTGGTGTAAATTTTTCCGCATTTTGATTTAATAAATATAACCTATATTATATAATAAATTATTATTTAAAAGATAAGTTTGATGATAGGAGAAAAATAAATTATCAGTTACGTTACGTTATAAGTTTTATAAGTAATCAAAGATATATTATCCTTGATCATCAATTAAAAATTACATTTTAATATGATTATTGTACCGAGTTTAATTACAATTCAACAAACGGACAATGTCAATAACTACTTAATTATAAAGTAATCATTGCTTCGAAGTTAACTTTTTATATCAGTTTTTTTTATCTAAAGTATATACTGGTTTGAATTCAAATTTAATCTCCTTCTATACTTCACAAGTAGTAACTAGTTTACAACTCTATTTGCTAGCCTCGCGGATAATTTCATTACCCTAGGCAGCAAAGTCGTGTCCCTCGTTGCGAGTTTGTACACATATTTCTAAACCTACTCAATTCGTTATAGCGCCATGTGCATTTTTTCAAGGGTGTCCTAAAATTCTTCCACTAAATTATAGATCGACAGTGTTTAACAGATCTTTATCGTTAAGAAAATCTTTGTAAAACAAGATTGAGTAAAGAAATAAAACACTGCAAAAGTACATGAAATCAATTTATTAGTTAATTAAGAGAAGCTTAATTATTTGAGGAGCATAGTTTATAAGGGCCAAGATAAATAGGTGTCATGTCATCAGTTTAACAGACATTAACAGTCGAGGGACCCTTTTTATGAATCGAAAACAATAGTAATTACAAAGTAACTTTTCAAACTTCAGTGGTTAAAGGAGAGAATTACTCAAACATAAATGACCAATTATGTAATTTATCCTAAATTTAATTGACATATGTTTAATTAAAATTATATGTTAAAAAACTTAGGGCTGAGCAAGAACAAAGATATAAACAATAAATCGGCCCAAGCCACTGAAAATTGTTGGACAAAAGACGGTTAAATTCAAAATAAATGTGAAAATAATTAACGTAACAAAATTACAGAAATTATAAAAATTGAAATAAACTGAAAACAAAGATTTGAAATAACCAAATTCAGTTGTTGAGGCCCGCTAGGAACACGGTTTCCTTAAGACAGATTCGACCGCTCTTTGGTGCTAGAGGTCGTCGGTCTCCCAGGATACAACAGCGGATGATTATCTTCAGCAGCACCACTGAGAAATCACAAATGTACTCGAGCCTTCGACTATCACCAGAAAACTATGCAAGTTTGAGAGAGAAAACGTTTTGAATTGTGTGTTAAAACCTAAAAAATACTCATGTATTTATAGGAGAAAATTAGGTTAAACATGAGAAACAGCATGAGCTAAATTAGGGTGAGTACATACCATTGCATACATCAAGCAGCCTACAGCACTGGCATATGGAACCTTTTCCATCTCTTCAATTTCCTTATCTATCTTCAGGCACTGCTCAAAAGAAAGCTTAAAATGATTCACCAATGGAGTGCTCACGGGCTTTGCGTTGGTCATCCCAAACATGTCTAACACTTTCTCAACATAACCTTGCTGAGATAACCACAGTTTCCTTGAGTCTCTATCTCTGTGAATTTCCATTCCAAGAATTTTCTTTGCAGCCCTTAAGTCTTTCATATCAAATTCTTGGCTCAATAAAGCTTCCAAACCAACAACATATCATCAACATATAGTAACAGAAAAATAAAAGAACAATCATCAATGCTCTTAACAAAACACAACAATCATACTCACATCGCTTGTAGCTAATCAGAATCATGTAGGAGTCAAATCGTTTGTACCATTGTCTTGGAGACTGTTTTAACCCATACAAGGATTTCTTTAACCTGCAAACCAGATGCTTCTTTCCAGATTGAGTGAACCCTTCTGGTTGTTGTATATAAATTTGCTCCTCTAGATCACCATGCAAAAAAAGTAGTTTTAACATTCATCTGCTCTAAATGCAAATCCCAACTAGCTACTAATGCAAGTATTGTATGATTGAAGTATGCCTAACCACAGGAGAAAAGATTTCATCATAATCAACTCCCTTTTGTTGTGAAAAACCCTATGCTACCAATCGAGCCTTGAACTTTCCCCCTCTTTTTCTGATACTACTGGTTTCTTTTTATACACCCATTTGCAACCAATAGCCTTCTTTCCCTCAGGAAGCCAAACTAGCTCCCATGTATGATTTTTCCTCAGAGACTCCATCTCTTCAACCATTCCAACCATCCACTTCCCTTTCTCCTGGCTAGTGATAGCTCCTTGAAAAGTAGCTGGATCATCATTGCTAATGTGAAGTGCAAATGACACCATGTCTTCAAAACCCAATCTACTTGGAGCTTTTACATTGGTGCGTCGCTCTCTATCTCTGGCTAGACTATGATTCTACAAATCAACTGTATTAGAACCCCCAGATGTTGAATTAGAACTTTCACCTATCTCAGCCGCTACACCTTTCTCAGCTGCTACACCTCTCTCAGCTGTTACTGGATACTGTTCTAAATCCACAGCACCTTGTCTTGGTTCTGCTACAACATGAACTACTCATCAAAAATTGCATCTCTACTGATCACTACTTTCTTTGCGATCGGATCCCAAAACTTGTATCCTTTGACACCTTTCTTGTAGCCCAGAAAGATCCACTTCTTCGACTTTGCATCAAGTTTTGATCTTTCATCGCCAGGTACATGCACATAAGCAGGATAACCAAAAATCCGTAAGTAATTGAAATCAACTACATTACCTGTCCATACCTCTTCTGCAACTTTTCCACCCAAAGATGCCCGTGGTGATCTGTTAATTAGGTAGCAATGCTCACAGCCTCTACTCAGAAGCTTTTAGGAAGCCCTGCATTCAGTCTCAAGCACCGAGCCCTTTCAGTTAATGACCTGTTCATCCTTTCTGCAACACCATTTTGCTGTAGTGTCTTGCATACTGAAAAATGCCTTTGAATCCCATGCTCCTCACAGAATGTGCGAACTGTGAATCTGTGTACTTTGTACCATTGTTAGACCTCAAATACTTGATCTTTCTACCAGTTTGGTTCTCCACCTCAGCTTTCCAAATCATAAACTTGGAAAATACTTCATATTTCTATTTCAAGAAATACACCCAAACTTTCTTAGAAAAATCGTCAATAAAAGTAACATAGTACATAGATCCACCTAATGATGATTCCCTGGTAGGCACCCATACATCAGAATGCACATAGTTAAGAATCCCTTCAGTTTTGTGTTTTCCAGTTGTGAAACTAACTTTAGTCCGTTTTCCAAGAACACAAAACTTACAAAAATCGAGGTTGCGACTTTTAACATCATGCAACAAATTTCTTTTATGCAATTCAGTCATTCAACGTTCACTAAGATAACCAAGACGCATGTGCCACAATTTCGTATTATCATCATATAACTCAATAGAATGAGCTCCACCTACAATTGTACTCCCCAACAGTTTATAAATATTTCCTGCAGTAATCTTTCCTTTCATCACAGTTAATGCACCTTTAACAATTCTAATAGTTTCCCCATCCTCATCTGCTTTAGGAATAAAACCATTCTTATGCAAAGTGCCCAAAGAAATTAGATTCTTTTTCAACATATGTCCTTTACCAGTATATGAGCCATACTTGACACTTTAATTTAGTTGATTCTTGTTTGGAACATCAAGTAAATCCGTTAAAACGACAAGAAATAATTCCTGAAATGAATTATTTACAAGATCTTTGTTTCCAAACAAATTCAAGAAATTTTCCATGGTTATCGTACACTTTCTCATGGAAAGTTATTGGAAATAATAATCCAAAGTGTCTCCAAACACAGATAACCTTGCCTTAACCTTTTACACACATGATAAAGGTTTTACAATACATGCAGACATGTATTTTACATATGATTTTAATCCTTGCTAAAAGAGAAGGTATTAAATCAAACATGTATCCTCCTGATACTTACCAATAAATCGAAATTCAATTTTGTTTATTTCTAATTTTGATTTTTCACAAAATCTGTAACCTCAGTTACTCTCAACAACAATTTTTGTAACACATATTTGTCCCATTTATTTCTGAGGTCTAAGCAAACCCGTTAAAACGGCAGGATAATTCCTGAAACCAATTTATTTGCTTGACTCACACACTTATCTCGAATCGCCTTTTGAAAATTTAGTTTGTCTTAAGATTATTGGACAAAAGACGGTTAAATTCAAAATAAATGTGAAAATAATTAAAGTATCAAAATTACAGAAATTAGAAAAATTGAAATAAACTGAAAACAAAGATTCGAAATAACCATATTCATTTGTTGAGGCCTGCTAGGAACGCAGTTTCCTTAAGACATATTCGACCACTCTTCGGTGCTAGAGGTCGTCGATCGTCGGTCTCCCAGGATACAACAACGGATGATTATCTTCAGCATGACCACTAAGAAATCACGAACGTACTCGAGCCTTCGACTATCACCAGAAAACTATGCAAGTTTAGGAGAGAAAACATTTTGAATTGTGTGTTAAAACCTGAAAAATACTCATATATTTATAGGAGAAAATTAGGTTAAACATGAGAAATATTATTCCGATTTTGCCCCTAATCGGATAATTGAGTGGGCTACAAGCAAAAATTTGAATTTAAATCTGAATATATATCCCTTAATTTTTGGGATAATCTACTGTTCAAAAGGAAAAAAATAATTTGAACATGGTAAAATATCCGCAGGCCCACGTAGGTCCCAATCGGTCCAGACATTCGCGTCGTCCACGTCATGCAAGTGCGCCCCAACCCGAATGAGATTGGATTTGCACCCCCTGCGCTCGAGGCACGGTTTCCTTTTAAGTCATTCAATGACCACAAGTAGGGTAAGTGTATATAAAAACTTCCAAAATCCATTTATCCCATCCATGTGGGATATGGGGGTTCCATTTCCTTTCCTAATTCCCAACCTCCTTACTTTGACCATCAATTTCTCATTCATTACTCAACCATTTTGAGCATATGAGATATCGTTGTAAAGGTCTCATGGAGTAGAATAAGATCCAATCGAATCCTTATTCGAATCTCCATCTTTACTCATTCGAATATCCATCTTTAGTAGAATAAGAGGTGGCAAACGAGTCATTCGGTTTGGTTTCGGTTCAGGTCATTTCGGGTTTGACTACATTCGGTTTAGGTTCATTTCGGATCTAGTTCGGTTCGATTTTAGTTCTGGTCTATGGTGATTTCGGTTCGGATATCAGGCCAGGGCGTCGGATCTGTTGATTTTCAGTTCGGTTGACTTTCGATTCAGTTGATTTCGGGTCGGTTATTTTCGGTTCAGTTGATTCCGGGTCAGGATAATACAAGGTTACTAAGAGATCGTAGGGTTTTCAGGCCGAATTAGGTTTTTCCACCTTATATATAACTTTATATAGCATGTATATTTGACTTTTTGGTAAGTTTACGATAATTCACATCTCATATTTATTTATTTTAATATATTTTCTTTATTTCGGGTTGCCTCCGGTTTGGGTGAAAATTAGTTCGGGTCCATTCGGTTAAGTTGAAAATCGGTTCAGATCCATTTTCGGTTCAACTAAAATTCAGTTCGGTTTCGGCTCGGTTTATTTCGGATCAAATTCGGGTCGGGTAAATTGGTTCGGGTCTCGGGTCAATTCTAGGGAACTAATTTCTCAAACGTTTGTAAGTGTTTCTTTCTCTTTACATTCTTTGAGTTTCAACGGTAGTTAGGGGTTTTATTTTCTGAACTTGAAACCATTGGAACCAAATGAGAGGATAGTAAAGACACAGATAGTCTAGAGAAATGGGAAATGGTGATATTATCACCGGATAGTCTGGAGATCTGACATACACACAGCTGCTGCAACTTGTCATTATTGATGAGATTCATCTTCTTCATGATAATAGAGTGCCTGTGGGCTGTGCTTGCCAGGTTGGTTCGGCAAATTGAAACCACAAAAGAGAATATCTGACTGGTCCGGTTGCAGCATCTTTTTAGCAGGTTGTTATAAAAAGTTAATGGCAGTTAAACTAGATAAAAATCTTGTTAATCTGAAATTCTAAAATGAAAGTTGTTTTGACATAACAATGTTAGTTGCCCTACATAAGTTTAACCTTAGCTTACATTGTTAAGCTAGATAAAAATCTTGTTTACAATGTAACATTAAGTTAAACTTGTTTACGACAACTACATTAACAATGTAACATTATGTCAATAATTTTCATTACAGCAATTGATGAATAATGTCTCTAACTTTCATTTTAATAATGTATGATACGTTATCACTGTTGCAACTACAATGTAAACAAAAGTTCATCCATGCCACTTTTTCATCCGTCAATGTATGCTTCTAACGGGCTCCCAGACACAAATCCAAGTGACGAGAGGTAAGACTACTTAGAGCCTAGACTACTTTTGGAGAGGTAAGAGCTCATACTTGAAGTGACGAGATTGTCAGGGAAACTAGAAGAGAAAAAAAAATCAACAAGTCTAAGTTATAATCATATACTATCTAATAAGTTGATTAATTTTATATATTACTTATCTTGTATAGACTATGGACAAGATTACCTTGTAGCTAGACAAGTCATGCTCGTTTACAATAATATAAATAAAAGTGGAGTTATTATCTTTTATGAATTATTCTCTGTGACATTTACTAATAATTTATATTGAATATTTCAAATTTAAGAAGATATTTCTTACATCGATTAGTTTTTATTATTATAGGGTTCATACAGTCCCAATCGACTGTGAAATGCAATCTGTCTCGAAGTGCTTATTCTAATATCGAGTCTTAGTAAGTATCCGATAGCGTTTATACATGTGATCCTTTTTGTAGTTCGTTGTTTTGTTAGTTTGAACATTAATGAAAAATGTGTGTATTCTTCCTGTTCTATGACGGGAAAATGTTAAGAAGCTGGTTATTTTATTTCAGGATAAATTTGGTTAAAAGAATAATTTCGGGATCGAATATTTTTCAAGTTATTTTGCTAATTTAGCCAGAGTGTTTTGCCCAACTTATTTCTCACATATGTTCTTCATGTGCTAAACATTGCATGATGTTGGATCTTTAGTAACTGGTGTTGATGTTGCAAAACATCGTTTAACGGTGGGGACATCGTGCAAGTGGTAGCCGGGGTTGGGTTCGGGGTTGAGCGACGGTTCGTTTAGCAGTGGCGGTGCACGACACGGTGCAGCGGTGATGGAGATCGGACGGTGACCGGTGGGGGAAGATGAGGAGTCGGTGAAAGAGAAAGAAATATCTGGTTATTTTTTGAAATGGGCATCAAATGAATCGGATGGGTAGTTGGGTTATAAATCTTAGCAAACATTAGTTAAAGAACAACTTAGCCCAGATGCTTAAAACATAAGCTTACACCACCAAGGGTCATGGGTTCAATCCCCCTTATCTGCCTTTTTTTCATTCATTTTTTATACTTTAGGGGGTGTTACAACTCCCCCCTAAAAGAAAATTTTGTCCTCAAAATTTATCAGAGTTAGAGAAATGCAGAAACTGCTCTTTCACTCATTCTTGTACTGATATTTATCTATAAGAGTATCCTTGTTTCTCGAGACTCTCAGTCGATCACAGATCAATCTGGTAGTGACCTCGTCACTCGGACTATCTTTGGACCCAAAGTCATCCCATCATACATCTCGGACCAACTAATCAGAATACAATATTTGAATTCATACCGAACTTCATACGGTGCCAAACAAACACTTGTCTAAGAACTTTTATTATAACTGGTCTCAATCAGGGATAAGAAACATTCCCAATTACCACAGAAGTCAATCATACGACCTTAAAGTATCTTCTCTAGGATCTGAATTATTCGACTAGGTTGACCATCAATTTACAGATGAACAATTGTAACTGCAGTTCAGATAAGTACTCAAGACCTCCCACAGAGCCTTCCAGAATCAGGATGTAAACATCATATTTCAATCAGTAGGATACATATGATGGTACACTATGCCACTTTTCCCCCAAAGTGTCTCTCTTCAAACCGATCAAACATAACCAAGGTTTTAAACAGATTCCACTTACCTTCAGCGTAATATTCAAGCAATTTTTTCCTTCGTATATAACGGAGTCACAACAGAATTTACACTTTCGTCGCATTCACGGACACCTTTTTTTAAATTCATATTACTTTTATCAAATTTCCATCAGAATATTCTCAAACATATTACTTATACGGTTACCTCACATAATCAAACATTTATTCTCAATTTGAATCAGATCTTCAATTTCACATGCATGAACCATCCCAGGTTCTTTATCCATATTCAAATACATCAATTTAATCCAAATCACATTCGAACGTTATAGGAACTCCTTGACAGTACAGATCAAGCTATAGAGGACTGAATACTTAGATTCACTTATTTTAGGAAAAGGATTTTGACATCGGAGTTCCGGCTTAGAGGAGTACGATTATGATTTAGGGGCATGCACAAACCAGACATACTATGACAGACGATCGACTGATCTACCCAGAAAAATGCAACTCTAAGCTCTGATATCACTAAATGTAACCCCTTAGACTCGGCTATGCGATACACCTAAATCTAGGAGGTCACATTAGGGTCACGAGAATGACCTACAGTAAAAATCCACATAAAAATATTTTTCTTTAACCACATTAAAGCTGAAAATAAACTTCTAGTTAAAATATCATTTCAGGAAATCATTTAAGCATTTAACAGAAACTCAGAAACATATTACAGACTCTAACATAAATCAATACACGACATACATGCCCACTAACTGTACCAGTACTGTACTCCAAAGGCAACACCGAGAGAACTTCAAACACTGATGTCGGTCACTATACCATGATAGATTTCTTTTAACCTACAATGGTAAAAACAATGTGAGCTTGGAAAAGCTTAGTAATACAGAACTACCAAAAGATGTTGTAAGCATATACATGTATATAACAAGCATAACACTGTTATGATGTTCCGAACAATAACAGACTCCAATATGATTTGATAATTCAATGAAGCGGTATGTTTGAAGATAATAGAATTTTATTTACTCAATCATTGAGTATTAGACGAGAAACATACAGACCGGAGAATCTGAAGAGAGATAGATTACGGAAGTTGAACCAGAGAGTTTAGAGTGTTTTCTAACAGTGTAAAGTTAACACATACAATGTAACAGTGTAGTGTACATTTTAATTTACGGACACATAATAGTAGCAGTAAAGTTCATTTTAATTTTTCTATTTACCCTCCAACCAAACTCTAGTGTGCGGTTCCCCAGAACTGCATCTATAGGGGGCGTTAACCCAGGCCCATTGGGTGTAGGTGCCAGCCTAAGGGGATACCTTAGGTACGGTAGGAATCACCCTAGCCGAAGCACAAGAACCTGAAACGGTAAGGAATTACCCTAGCCAAAGTATAAGAACCTAAAACGGTAAGGAATTACCAGCCGGATCAGGGCTAAACCTACGGTAACTTCATACTCTATCCCAAGTACTCAAGTAACAGTCTAGGCAGTAATAACAATAATCAATAGTATGCAGTAGTAATTAGTAATAACAGTAATCGGTAGTAATCAACAGTAATTAGTAAAAACAGTGATCGGTAGTAATCAATAATAACATTAGATATAAAGCAAATTTTAGTTTTCAGTGAAACAGTAACCATAAAGCATGTTTTTCATATCAAATGCAGAGGTATATTTCAAACATATAAAAGTCATGATTCAGATCAAGAGATAGTCTTGGTTTCAGAACGGATAGAATATTCATGTGCACTTGGAACACACTAAATGGAACAACTTGTTTCACGGAGATACTTGATATTTACAAAAAGTTGGACACGTTGGACTTCTAACAAATTTTGAACGAATTTCAGAAACGAAGTCCCTACTAAAAAGGGGTTTGTACGAACGGTACAAACCAGACATTTAGAAGTTGATACATCAAGATCATTGAGAATTCAGATATATCATGAGTGATCCAATCATTTAAGCCTACAAGGGCATTATGGTCATTTTGACATTTATGGGTAATTTGGTAATTTAAACCAACATGGTAAAAACTGTGATTTACAAAACTCAGGAATTCTAGTTGCTTATTAGGTTTCCAAAATCCAGTCAAACTTACATATCCCAATCTTGTGGTATTTACCAAGTATTCGAATATATGTACTTCACACATATGCATTTCCCAATACTAACTGCATTGTATAGTTGAACTAGTCATTTCCACAAGACATCACTAAACCTACCCCAAGCAGTCAAACATGTGCTCAAGCAGTATTCTTCTAGTGTTGTAGCATTATCAAGAGTGGCTTATATACATGCGTCAGGTATCCAAGTCCATTCCATTAACTACGTCTCATCAATGCGTTACTTTTCAAGCCTTCGAAAATGTACACCTCACACGTGTTAATATTTAGTTCTAGTTGTGTGGTATAGCTAAACAGGTTATCATCTCAAATTATCCTAGAACGAGCCTCGAATGGTTGAACATGTATTCGAGCAGTATTCTTTCATTATCACAGCAGTATTAAAAATGTTTGATTTACATAGGGGCGTTACAGTTGTTTGCAGTCTATCAGACATTTTAGAATTTCCAAGCTTTCACACATTTCAAGTCACGTATGTATTTCAATCATTTAAGTACTCATTGGTGTTTCAGTCATTCAGGTACTTTCGGTATTTCCAACAATTCATTCATTCCAAAACTCAAGGGTTTATCCACCATTTTAGTTAATTTGGTAATTTCAGTGCTTGAGGTTATTTCGGTCATTTCAATTATTTCGATCAATTCATTCTTAACTGTCATTTAGGTCATTTCAAAAATACGAAGAACTTCCAATAAATTTATCTTAAGGTGTTTATCTAGAGTTCAGGAAAATCTAAGTGTTTTGTTATCACACATATTTTCACCTTGATACCAAAGTCTTTTCCCATAGAACATGGATTCAGATATAGTAATCATTTTATCATATCAAGAGTAAAATTCCAGGTCATTTTCTTTGTTAAGGGTATTTTAGCCATTCTTACTTCTTAAAGGTATTATCGTCATTTTTTAAAGAAGTAATTCAAATATCAAATTCTTTAACTCTATTAATCGGATCAGGGTATTATCTGTCTTATTAATCCCTTACTGAACTCAGGATCCTTTCAGTCTATTAACTTCTCCTTCGAATAATTCGATCTTATCCAGATTACAATTCTTTTATTTCGTAACCAAACTGATTCAAGCAGAGTTGAAAGTACTTTGAATCATAATCATGCATACTTTAATCAAATACCAACATGTTTTATAAAGCATGCAAGAGGTAGTATTTATTACCTTTAATCATTGCTTTATCGATCAACCGTGATACTCCATTCGATCATTCTTGAACCTGAATTCGACGCCCCTTGACATATCGTATACAAGGAACTGTGAATACCTTCAATTGCATAAATTCCAATTTCAATCCTTATTCACATTGCTCATAATTGAATAATTAAATATATAAGTATGCTCGAGTTTAAGGTCACATTCGAAGGCTTTCGGGTTAGAATTTCACAAAACGAACTTCAAAAACAAACTCAGGATGTCAAAAAACATAAAATTATGAGTTTCAGAAAAAGTTGACTTTTTGATCAAAGTAAATGGTCAATGCTGACATCAGCAGTTAATGGTTAACGCTGACATCAGCAGTCAACGGGTTGACACGAGGAAGTTGACTCGAACGAGTTAACTTCCTGAGTTGACTCGAACAATTTGACTCAAACGGGTTGACTCGGTGAGTCGGGTCAGACGAATTTAGATCAGGTATAGGTCAAACTTAGGTCGGTTAGGTCAGGCTGGGTTGTTCTGGTCAGGCTCTGGTCAAAAGGGTTCGGGTCGGTTCAGTTAGAAGGGTTGGGCTTCATCAGGTTGGCCCAAGAGACATTATAACAGGCCTATCTACTGGTCCAATAAGCTAAACCGGGGCTGACCAGACCGATTTATAGCTGAACAACCTCGGTTTACAAGCAAACTGGCCATGGTGGCCAAAAATTGATGGCGACGGCGCGTGGATGCCACGTGCGGCCTGAACAGTCAGATAACACACTGGAAAACGCTCAGAATAACCACAACTCACCCATTATCTCAATTAACCCAGATTTAGGCCGAAAATCTGACCGGACTTACCCAAAATGAAAGCGATGAGGTCGAAATGACGTAGCTCCATTGAGGCCCTAAATGGTATCGGACGGATGATCGGCCAGTTTGGTTTTGCTCGGCCCGACCTGGAGATGACGATGGCAGTGTCTGTGACTCAAACAAATGGTGAACGGTGGTGGAAACGCCAGAAAACAGAAATGAAATCCTTGATATTCCGTCAAACCTTCAACCTTCGATTCCCGACGAACGGTGGGGATATCATGCGAGGGGTAGTCGGGATTGGGTTTGGGGTTGAGCGGCAGTTCGTTTAGCAGTGGCAGTGCAAGGGAGCGGTGACGAAGATCGGACGGTGACCGATGGGGGAAGGTGAGGAGTCCGTGAAAGAGAAAGAAATACCTGGGTTATTTTTTGAAATGGGCATTAAATGAATCGGATAGGTAGTTGGGTTATATCAGACTTGGTTTATTATTATTTAATTACCCGAAAGGGTTTAGTTCAAGGGAAAATCTTAGCAGACACTAGCTAAAGAACAACTTAGCCCAAAATGGTTAAAGACATAAGCTTACACAACCATGGGTAATGGGTTCTGTAATCATTAATTTTGTCTGGGTGTTGACCCATTTTGTTTTTATTTTGCAATAATGGGCTTATATATACGTGTGTCACTACTATTTAAAAAATATGGGCTCTGTCTACTTTATCCTTCTATTAAAACCTAAAAAAGAAAATCAAAAAATTATCATTAATTAATTACTAGTTCTATATTAGTTAAGTGTTTATATATATATATAGGAATTGTTACTTATTATACTATTTATTATCATATGTTATGTTTTTTAAAAAAACCAAAAAATTACTAAGCGGTATATATATGTTACCATATTATTGTTATATTCTTATATGTTATTATCCAATTAAAAAAACCTTAAAAATTATTAGTATATTATTTCTTTTATGTTATCTTATTTACCATTAGTATTATTATTGTTATCTTATTATTATTACTATATGTTATTGTTATTATCATTATCAGATAAAATTGAAAATCTAAAAAAAGAGTATCAAATAAATAATCAGCCCATACATATATATTATAAAGTCCATACATTTTACAAGCCCAAAATAAAATATATAAAAGTACACATATTTTACTTAAGGCCCGTTTGGACCCAAAAATACCCTAATCTAATAACCTAATATGTCTTTTGTATTTTGCAGCCACTTAATCCTAACCGTCAAATCTAGATTAGATATGGCGGTCTAGATTCGACGAAGATGCCCTTTTAGCTTCGGCACGCGTGGCTCCCCAACTCCTTCACATGCACGTGGAACCCACGCACGATGTTGCAGCTTCCACGGACCGTTTAGATCCCTCATTGGCGACTAATCAACAAATATATGTTATAATCTATCTAATAAGAGAATTAATTAGATACCACTTATAAACTATAGACTAAGTTTTTTTTAGGTGAAAAAGGATGTTACCCCACGAGTCTCGTTAAAAACTTTCCTACACCTAAATGAACAAAAAAAAATACTCACGGGGATAATTTACAAAAGACTGAACGTATAACTATGGACAAAGCCAATCGTGGCTAACTTCGTAATAGCATCGGCCATGTGACACCCCAATTTTTTTCTCTAAATTAAAAACTCTAATATGTGAAATTTTTAATTTGTAACCCTAATAATTTTAGAACTTTAATCTTAAAACTCTAATTTGTTTTAAGGACTTAATTGGGAAAATTCAGAACCTTTGGGTGGTTATCTGAAATGCGGGTTATTCTTGGAACCCTTAGTGTGTAATTTACCCATTAACTTGATATATTTTCATATTTTTCGGCCCTAATTAGGGGTGTATTCGGTTTGAATTTTTAACAAAATATGAACCGCATTTTTTTAAAAAGAAAATTGAAACCGAATGGGAAAAAATCGAAATACTATAAACTGAATTTTGCGGTTATGTTAGGTTAAAACCACGGTTTTAACGGGGTTTTTTCAAATCCAAAAATGTAAGTAAAACACATAACATATTTTAATTTACAATTAGACACTTCAATATCAATTTATTTTGAAATTAAGAACAAGAAAACACGTGTCTTGAGCTCTTGAAAAATCTAAGATTTCAAATAAGAATGAATTAAAAATAACGATGATAAAAAAACAGACAACCTATCTAAAAAATAAATCATAGAAAATATTGATTTAATTAATATCCACTCAATGATTCCACATCACCTTAGGACACAAATATCTAGTCTAATATATTGTTTGATTAAAGCTAAAATCAAATATTCAACATCATAAAACAACCCCTTAATAGTAAATATTATAAAAACATATTCTAATTTGAAACACGATATCCAATCAACTTAATATTATAAAAATATATCCAAATATTTTAAGAGACTATCTTAAAAAACAAATCCAAATATTTGAAGAGGTTATCTTTAAAATATATTTGATATAGGTCATAGTGTTTTATTTTTAATTCGGGTTGATATGGAATAAACGGGTTCCATATGGAAAATCTGAAACCGAACCGAATTGAGAAGCTTGGTTTTTAAACCGAACCGAACCTCAATATGCAAACCCGAACCGCATAGTCCGATTCGAGTCGGTTTTTTGGTTTTCTCGGTTTTGTTGGTCACCCCGAATCGAACCGAATAGCCCTAATGGCTATTCAACTCTCACTCTTCTAAAAGTCTCTCACTACTATTATTACTACTATTATTACTATTATTATTACTACTATTATTACTATTATTATTATTATTATTATTATTATTATTAGAGTTTTTCTCTGTTATATATCTAAAGTGTTTTTGGTAATTTCTTTTAACATTTCGAGTTCAACTGTTGGCTACATTTGAAAAAAGAAAATTCATTAATCACCTTGCGTGTCATGTTTTTAAGTTATAACTCATCATTCATCGAATACATATAATTAAATAAAACTAAATTTAAAATATATTATGTAATTACTTTTTTTGTTTTTACTTCCGTCCATTTAACTCACCTTCCCTTGAAACTTTTCCACTTTTATTTAATTTAAAATTTTAGATAATTAAAATTTGATTTCACTTTTAAATAGATCGGGTTTCATAATCTAAGAGTTTGGAACTGATTTTTTTGGAACTTACCAACAAATAGGTGGGTATCGGTATAGAGGATGGGGTATCCGCATCCGTCCGCTCCATTTGTCATCCTTGATTGGGACTTTATAGAACATATTTGAATTAATCGATCAATAAGTCGGATATTGGTGGTTAAACTAAAAAAATTAAGGTTTAAATTGTAAAGTGTGCAAATGTTGAAGATTTGCATGGTTATTACCCAAAAGACTTTTGTGGAAAAGGAGGTATATGTGTCATGATATTGCAAAATAAGTGTTTTATGAGAAAAACACTAAAGCCATCCATTTTTAGCTTCAAACGGAATTGGAAGAAAGAAATAGGGTCATTCCATATTTTTTTTCTTAAGCCATCCCTCTCTGTCATTGATAATGACAAATGCTTCAAGAATTAGAGTGAGAATGTCCAAAAGTCTTCAAAATCCTCAAGTGCATGTGATATCTAACTTTAGTTCTAGAACATCGAATTAGGGGTCAACAAAATTTAACTCGACTCGAAAAAAATCAAAATTTTTGACTTTGTACTTAAAACTCGACTCAATTTTTTTAAATAAAATTTGAGTTGTAAAATAAAAGTTCGAATAACTCGAAATTTTTAATAATTAGTAGATCAATTTTCAAGTTCGAATTGAGGCTCTTAACTCAGCATCATATATGTATATCACATATGAAAAAATATAAAAATAAATATAAATGTATATAAAGAAATATTAATAAATATATATGTATATTGTATATGAATATATATATATATGTAGATCCACTAATTTATTGTGTGGTCAATGATGTTCATATTGTCTCATCTTGTATGAGTTCAAATCCCGACATTTTCCTTGAGAGATTAATTATCACTACTTAGTCAAAAAATAAATAAATATATGTATATCGTATATGGTTATAAAAAATTGTTTAAATTGGAATCAATTAGTACCATAACATGATAAATGTTTACAATTAAATTTGAACAGAAACTCTAACAACATAACTCAAATTTTATAAACTCGAATCAAGTCGAAAAACTTTTAAATAAAGTTTAAGTTATAAATCAGAACTTGTCAACTTGACTAACTCGAAATTTTTTTACTCGATTCGACTCAATAAAATGTTGAACCCCAACCCCGAAGTGTGCATCCAACATTTGGTACTTTTTTTGAATTGAGGAGACACTTGAGCCTAAGGACTAGAGCCGAGTGGGGGTACAATAAGGGGGGCCGGAAGCATCGCGATCTAGCAGGGTTTGGATAGATTCAGGAGCATCGTCGAGAACCGAGAGCTGATAATCCGGCGAGAAAACCAGTTTAGACATTCCATCTGCCACTATATTACACTCACGCAGAATCCAGATGAACTCAATATACCAAGCACGAGCACAAATAGAAGAGATGACGCGGACAAGAGGCAAGTAACTCACAGAGGCCGAAACATCGTGGAGCAGTCGAACCGCCTGGGCACAATCGGACTGAACCTTGAGGCGATCAATACCTTGCTCCCAAGCAACCTGGAGACCAGTGTAAATGCTCCAAAGCTCCGCTTGCAAAGAGGAAGAGACACCTACGGACTTGTGATATCCAATCACCCATTCACCTGCAGGGCCACGACACCACCAACGAAACCAAACCCCAATCGAGGGAAAACAGCTACATCAGAGTTAAGGCAGAACCACCCATGGGGAGGTGCATGCCACGAAACAACAGTATAGGGGGAGCTGGGCACAGACAACGGCGATCGAGAGAACCCCTCAAAGTGAGACGCCCAAGCTCTGCTAATCTGGTCCACATTGGGAAGGGGTAGGCAAACATCGAAAAAAAAACAAAATCATTGCGTCGTTTCCATACCTGCCAAAGGAATGCCGCAAAGAAGCAGCGCCATGAAACAATACTAGAGTTGACAGGTGCATTGTGGTGGACGTTCTCAACAATCCAAGCCTCGAGGGGAAGAACAAAGAAAGCAGCTCGGTTCGCGTGGGGAATAAGATCCTGCCAGAGAGCGCAAAAGGGGGAATCCCGAAGAACATGGAGGACAGTCTCGCGGCAACAATCGCAAATTGGACAGGATGAGTCAAATGCAAAGCCACACCTTACAAGTTCATCATTTAGGGTCGGGAGTGTCCCATGACGAGCCCACAAGGAGCTTATATGCCGAAGCAAGACTGAAATTCCTCGATGGGGTACCTTTCCAGGCAACAAAATCCGGGCCAAAATCAGAGACCGGTGGAGGAACACCAATAATGTGAGGAATGGCTTCAGGCTGAACCAAATCAGAGAGGCGTTGGACATCCCAACTCCCATCAGGTTGCACAAGGTCCACAAGAATGGGGTGATTGACTGTCGAGCTAGGTGATCGAGCTCAGGGACGCAACGGGCCAAGAGACGGAACCCATGTGTCATTCCAAAGGTTCACTACAGTACTGCCACCAACAAGCCAGAAAAAATTGGCTCGAGCCGATTCCCATGCATGCGAAATGGCACGCCAAAGAGTAGAACAATTCGGTTGAAAAATAGCGACAGGGTAGATGGAGAGCATTCGATATTTTTGACGTAGGGCCTGCACCCAGAGGTCCCATGTGCGACTAACGAGAGCAAAATCCATTTTATGCATGAAAGCCATATTACGATCAATAGTGCGAGACACCCCCAAACTACCACAGTTTAGGGGCTGAGTCACCGATTCCCAATTAACCAAAGAGACCTTACAGGAAGACACCGATGAACCCCAGATGAATCTCAGAACCAGTTTATCATTCTCAGAACAGATGTGAACTGGCATTTCATAGTTTGCATGAAATAGGTGGGGATGGCAGCTAGCACAGACTTCGCAAGAGTGACGCAGCCAGCCAAAGAAAGGGGGCGAGCATACTATCCATTAAGTTTAGAGCGCATTCTATCAATTATCAAGTCAAAATCTGCACAACAACTACGGTGATGGAGAACAGGTAATTACCAAGATCAGAAGACTCTTGGTAGCCAAAAGTCGAGCAGATAGTGGACTGAAGATCAGGATCCGTATTGGGCGAAAAGTAAATTTGAGTTTTCCGGGAGCTAACCTTAAGACCTAAGTGGAGGTCGAAACATGTCAGAATTTCAAAGATAGAGCATGCTTGACCACTATCCGCCTTTGCATATAGAGTAAGATCATCCGCGAAGAAGAGGTGAGAAAAGGGCACACCATTACGGGCAATACGAAAGGGTGCCCACACACCCAGTTCCAACCGCAGCACGGATGGCATGTCCCAGACGTTCCATAGTCAATACGAACAGGTAGGGGGTCAGAGGGTCACCTTGGCGGACACCATGCTTCGGGGTAAAGACAGGCGATAATGAACTGTTTTATTGAACTTGGACTAGAGATGATGTCACACTGTGCATGATAATGCGAACTCTAGCTTGCGGAAAGCTAGCATCCAGGAGAAAGCTCTGAATAAAATCACACCGAACCCGATCAAAAGCTTTCTCCAAATCCACCTTAATAGTCGCCCAGCCTTGTTTGGTTCGCATGAAGTGCACAATCTCTTGGTTCAAAATAATATTTTCTGTAATGGAGCGTCTGGAAGTGAAGATGGTTTGAGTAGGATGGACAAGCAAGGGCATGATAAGCTTGAGGCGCCGCACTATAATTTTCGTGAGCGACTTATAGATGACTGCACAAAGACTGATGGGTCGGAAATCCGCAAAAGGTTGCAGAACACCAACCTTTGGAATAAGGACAACAGTTGTACAATGAAGCGAAGGCTCAAGATCACCACCGTGGAAAACATCCTGAATAGCACGGAAAACATCATTGCCAACGATTGACCATTGCTTCTGAAAGAATTTAGCATGCAAGCCATCAGGGCCTGGTGCCTTTAGGGGGCCATGTCCATAAGAGAAACTTTGACCTTGTCCAAGGAAGGAACCATAGCAAGGGAATCCATAACGTGACCAGGCACAGGAGGGAAGTGACTAGAAAATGCGTGAGGCCCGAGGGTGATGTCAGTGTCGGTATAAATTCGCCTAAAATAATCTGCAGCTTCAAACAGTAGGACGTCATCTTCCTCGCACCAAGTACCATCATTAATTTGCAAAGAAGAGATACGATTGCAAACTTTTCGAAGCTTGGCCTGACGATGAAAATAAGTCGTATTACGATCACTATTAGTTATTCAATCGAAGCAAGATTTTTGGCGCCAAAGAAATTCCTCTTGGTCAAGAATTTGCTCAAGCTCCACTTGAAGGTCATGCTCTAACTGGAGAAGAAAACTAGACCGTTTATGCTCTAGAGCTTTCTGGGTACCCCGCAGTCGAGCCATAATAGAACGTTTCTTGGCACCAATGTAACCAAAGACAGTTACATTCCAGACATCCACGGCAGCAGTGAAAGAGGCAATAGTATCAGCAAGAGAAGGAGAAGGTTTCCAATTATCCTGAACCATCCTCACAAAGTCATCATGGGATTGCTAACCAGAGAAATAACAGAAGTGGTGGGGAGTCTACATAGGCCGAGAACCCCGAACATGGAGCAAAAGGGGGCGGTGATTAGATCTTATGCGGAGAAGGCGAGTAACAGACACTTCCGGCCATGCCTCAGCCCAATTATCATTACATAACATGCGGTCTAGACGAGCAAAGGTATTGCCCCGCGACCACGTAAATTATGGACCATGAAAGCCTATATCACGGAGGCCGCAAGAAAAGGGTAGCATTGAAGTCTTCCATAAGAAGCCAAGGACAATGGATAGATGCAGCCAAGTGGTGGAGGTGAGGCCATAGAGATTTGCGCTTCGTAGCCGAAGGGCTGGCATAGACAAGAGTGACTAGGGACGAAGCACCACACTTGATACAAGTAACGCGACAGTGTAAAAACTAAAAGTAGTGGAGAAGAACTTCGATGGTAATAATATCCCGCCAACATAGCCAAATGCCTCCTGAGAAACCCGCATCTTCAATGCGATGGGAGGACGGAAAATCTAAGGACCCAATAAGCAAATCCGCCCGAGCCCCACTGATGTGTGGTTTAACAATGCCAAATAAATCTGGTTTGTAATCCCTGATATATTTCTTAGCAATAGTTAAGAATTTTGGATGCCCACAACCTTGAAATGGCATTTCAGCAAACAAATTTGAGATCAATCATTAAAACAAATTTGAGAGGCATTACTGGGGCGTAAAGGAAGGTACCAACGTGCTAGATGCCACTGTAACCGAAGGCAAAGAAGCTGTCGTAGAAGTCAGAGTAGTCTGTTGAGGCAATGATTTGTCACAAGCCAAGGGTGAACCACGATGTGAAGAAGGATCAGGTGGCTCACGTTGCGCAACAATGGGAGGCTCTTTATCCGCGACAGAGCTAAAGTGAAATCAGGATTCATGCCTGTGTAAATGATAGCTTTGATTTTCATTTTCAAAACATTTTTTGGCCGACATAAAAATTAAACATAAAAATTAAAAAATAAGTTATAATTTAGAGGACGGGAACAGAAGATTTAATACACTGTTAGTGGAGTTTTTTTCTTTCTACAAGCGGACTTCAAATAATGTCACGTATTATTTTAGGGACATTAAACCCTACACACGGAAATTCAAATCTTAAACTCTAAATTTAAAAGCTAAATAAACCTTAAAATTCTAATTATAAACTTTAAAAATACACCACTTGTGAAAAATAATTTCTACCGTCAGTACATCAAATCATTTCCCTTAATTAATAGAAAGTTTGATATCAAATTATGTATTCCCTATTGCCTCGCTTAAATCTTTTTTATAAAAAAATATTGATAAACATAAAAGGATTCAAATCAAAATAACTTATTTATTTAAAAAAAACATCCCTCAAACTACCTATTTTTCTCCACGTTGTTAGTTTTGGCAGACGATCATCTATTTTCATTTTATTTTCTGATTTGCCTGGCTACCTTCACCACCTGTGAAAATGGAATCAGTCACCATCAGCAAAGGATGAAGAATATGTCAATATAGCTTTCAAACATTGCATGCATTTTTTTTCTTGTTAAAAAGTTGTATGAATTTTAATACTATTTGTTTGAGTTTTCATCAAATCAAATATTGTGAAACCATTACCTAAGTAAAATTTAAATGCAAAAGAAATAAAACTTCAAAATTTTTCTTTCTGTTTTATTAATGTTACACTTCACTTTCCCCCTAGTTTAGCAAGAAGATAATGCACTCTATGGCTAACTATTTTGGTTTATTAGAATATGTGGTTCTGATGCAGGGCCGGCCCTGGGTATTTTTTGGCTCAGGGCGGAATTAAAAGAAGGGCCTCTAATTCACTTTTTTTAAGAAATATGTAATATAAAATTTCTATTTATTGAATTAAACAAATAGTAATTCATTACGATCTCAAAAATGTTAAAAATATATTTAAGCATATAAATATTTATAAAAAACATTGCCTTCGAGCATTTCTTGATACAAAATCATTGATGATAGTGTCAACATCAATGTTTTCCAATATATTGTTCTTGATGCATAACATAGCTAGCCCATACAATCTTTCTTGTGACATTGTTGACCTCAAGTAATTTTTCAGTAATTTCAACTTTGAAAAACTTCTTTCTGCAGATGTTGCTGTCATCGGCATTGTTAATAAGATTCGGTAAGCAATTGAAACATTAGGATAACAATCCACAGCTTTAGCAAACTCAAGAATTTCAAGCGCCGACATGAACACATTTGGCAAAGTCATTTGCAACACTTTCATTTCAGAAAAAAAAAAGTCATCAACATCCGACAAATTATTATGAGAAAAAATAATCTTAAAATTATCACAACATTCTCTTAATTTATTATCATCCAATGACTTCAACCTTATAGAATCAATTAAAAATCCAAAACAATTTTCAAAAAAATTTAACTGTTTAAATCTATCTTTCAAAGAAGCAATCGTCATATCAACGACAACCAAGAAATAATTAACTCTAAAAGACTCCTCTGGTGATTGTATTTCTTCATCATGATCATTATCATCAAATTGTCTTTTTCTAAAAACACGACGCTTAGTCGAAAAAAGTTGGCTCTATGTTCATATCCAATGCAAGACTTTTGGCAATATTTATACTAGCTTCAAACCCCTCATTTCTATAGTTTTCAAAATATGACATTACACCTTCCAACTCCTTTATGGTAGTATCAATGCACATTGACTTAGATTGCAATTTCTTACTCACTATGTTGATAGCAAATAAAATATCATACCAAATAACCATTCCAAGTAAGAAATCAAAACTTTGAAGGGCACTAGCCAAACTTTCTGCTTTAGAATCATTACCACATGGTTCATATAATTGTAACAAAGCTAACCTTATTTTAGGAGCATGACATTTAATAGCTTTGATACTTTTAATTCGACTTTCCCATCGAGTATCAGATAAAGATTTCACAGTTTCTAGAACATTATCACATAAAATTTTCCACCTTTTGGTAGAACTTGCAAACAATGAATATATACGTTGCACAATCCTAAAAAATGAAATAGCTCTAACACAAGAATATGCCATATCAGAAAGAGAAAGATTAAGATTATGACAAGCGCATGGCATATATAAAGCTCTAGAATTTATTTCAAGCAGTCTCTTTTGAACACCTTGGTGTTTTCCTTTCATATTAGAACCATTATCATATCCTTGGCCCTCACATCATCAACATTCAACTCAAGAGACTGTAATGCATTTACTAATTCATTAAAAAGCCCCAATCCAAATGTATCATCCACTTTCAAGAACTCTAAAAAGTACTCCTCTATTTATATTTTGTTGCTAGACATATTAACGCATCGCACTATTATAGTCATTTGTTCTTGATGGATTACATCAAGGGTACAGTCAAGAATAACAGAGAAATACTTTGCTTTCTGGATGATCTTTAGAATAGAAGTTCTAATATTATGGGCCAAGAGAGAGATTAGTTCATTTTTAATTTTATGACCAAGATAATGATAATGAATATTTTCATTTCGAATACGTCTAATATGGTCTTGCATTGGCAAATCAAATCCAGCAATCATTTCAATTAACCCCAAAAAGTTTTCATTACTCTCATCGTAAATTTTCTCACTATATCCTTGAAAAGTTGAATTATTTTTAGCAAGACATTTTACAACACTTATTATTCTTATTAAAACTTGCTGACAACGTTCTTTCTCTTTTGAAATTCCTAGTTGTAAATCTGTATCAAGTGTTTGATTAGTTTTTAATCTCACTATTAATTCACTCCAAACATTCATGTTAGTCATATGTTCAATGTTATTCTTATGTAGTTTGAGTTCACTAAAATGCTTTCAATCATTAAATCCATCATTTACTAAACAACTCTTATTGTTTTGCTTTGTAAACAATTTACAACAAATACAAAAAAACTTTGTCCACGTGTTTAGAATATACCAACCATTTTCTATCGCTAATTTCTCCATTACTCAACTTTCTAGAAAAATAAGCATATGAAAAATGCCTAGAATTATTGGCCAAGGGAAATTTCAAATTCAATTCTCTTATAGGCCCTTTTTCAACTAAAATATCTCTAGATTTATTATCAATATTACCCCAATTTCTAGGATCATAAATGTCCAAAGGAGGGACTAAGTGTTGATCAATCCCAATATCTTCAACATTAGACTCATTTTGTGCATGATTATGGTCGCTTAAATTAGAAGCATCATCATCAATATGATTTAGAACATTATCATGGTCATTTACATTAGTAGCACCCACAATAGTATGATTTAGAGAACTATCAAGATCATTTAAATTAACAGCAATACCATTTAAATTTTATTAGAAGGCTCTCATACTTTGTTTTTAAAGAATTTGTCAAGTGTTCCCTTTTGTGATTCTATGAGATCATCTCTTTGTTTTCTTTTTTCACTACCAAACAAATATTTTTAGGCGACATTATATGAAAATGTAACTAATATAGAAAAGAACAATAGCACCTGTGAAATGGGAAGATTCTTGGTCAAAATATTTATATACCAAATCTGCAACACTGCGGTGACTAAACTTTGAAACAATAGCATCTGTGAACACATGAAAATAATAATAAGCATTTGAATTACATCGTAAAAAACTACCAAATATTGAAAGATTTGAATCTTTTAGTTTCCTTTCATTTAGATGGAACACAAAATTGGCAGTTCCAATGCAAACTTTTTAACACAAATTTGCATTTAATAATTTTATTTAGAGAGATAATTTATTTACTCAATGTTTCACTTAACAATCGAAATAAGATTTTATTATTTCAAAACTCATTACCAAAAGAGACAAAAATCATCATTCAAACCAAATAATCTTAAAAAAACTAAACCGAGCAACTATTGTAGTACCTTTCTTTAATCAAACGAAATTATAATTCAATAAAATATATTTTAAAAATAAACCCAACAACTTGGTGCTGATAAATATAATGAATACATAAGAAAACCAATCAAAGGTTAATCACCCCCAAAAGAAACAAATCCCAGCAAGTATTTTACCTTTAGGGTTATGTTTGAACCTGAAATTAAATTGAGATAGACCAAAGGAGGAAGATGGAGAATCAGCATATTTACGTTTCATACCCAAAACTTATTAAACAAAAATAACATAACAATCTTACCTATAATTTGGAAATATATAAAAATAAGAAAAAAGAATTTGGAAACATTGTAACACCCTTACCAGTATTTATTACCCAATACTAGTATAGAGTGTCACATGATGTTTAAACCATATTTTATGCTATCCGAACAAGTCAAAAATGACGATTTAAATTTTTTTCTTTTTAATCGCGTAAAATTTATTTCCAATTTTTAATCCATCAGATAGACCTTGATTTCATGCAGCAACTTGGCAATTTTTAACTATACTATACAATTAACAAAAACTGCCTAAAATAAAAATCATTTTGATTACTCTAAAATTTCATTATTATAATCTTACTCGATTTTCGTTACTAGCAATTTCTTTAAACTAGTATCCATTTAAATAAAACTCAATATCATATACTAACCACTTATCTAGATATTATTATTACAATCCATATCTAGACTAGTTTGAAATGAGCTATTATCTATTTATACATGCCAACTAGAAATATCAAAATACATCAAAGATGTAATTACCGATACTGCATATATCCCCTTTGATAGTGATGCCTTACTCCTTACTCCGAACCGAGTTTTCTACCTTCGCGTGAAAATCCATCACACACTAAGTATATACTTAGTGAGGCCTTATAATTATTTAATATAAATCAACATGCTTGAATTATATCAATAATATAATAAACATGCAGTTTGATCACTATTCCTTTATTTCCCTTATGTTAATCAAATATTAACATAATATAATATGGATTCATAAATCATATTATTATCCTTGCCATTATTCGAGAATTTACCTACTTTCTGAATTATTTACCATTTATTATCCGAGAGTTCACTTACTTTCTAACTTATTCACCATTTATTATCATTTTCCGAGAGTTCACTTACTCTCTAATTTATTCACCATTTATTATCATTTTCCGAGGGTTCACTTACTCTCTAACTTATTCACCATTTATTATCATTTTTTGGGAGTTCATTTACTCTCTAATTTATTCAGCATTTATTATCATTTTTAGAGAGTTCACTTACTCTCTAATTTATTCACCATTTATTATCATTTTTCGAGAGTTCACTTACTCTCTAATTTATTCATCATTTATTATCAAATAAATTATTGCCCAACATAGTTTTGAGGACTTAAATACACGAGTCAAAACCGCACCAAAGAGCTAATAAACGGCACCGAAGTGCTAAGAGATCGCACATAAGTGCTAAAGAACCACACCTAAGTGTTAATAAACCGCACCGAAGTGCTAAACCGCTGGACTCTATAGCATGCCAACTATACTCTATACCTCAAATACTTATTTGGGCATACTTTCCAATTCCATATTCAATTCATCTATGGCAATATAATTAAATATTGGGCAGTTCATACCCTAAATATAACATAACCATACATACCTGGTATATTTAGTGATCAAATGCATCATAGTTCTTCCTTTGACAATTCTCAATATGTCAAATATAAGTTCATGATATAAACATATAATTATCAAGTAATTATTAATAAGGTAGACTTATCACAAGTATTCCAAATGATAATCATAATATTATCCATGCATAAAAATGCACTCACCTTGACACTTTTACTTTGTCAATATTCAACTAGCCTCACTAAGCTTCAGCTTTGATCTATATGCTTTCCTCGATTGTTAATTCGATCTCAGTTTTGTGCACAGTCTACAAGTGTATTAAAAATACCATAAGCACATTCCAAATTATAGGTTAGTATCTTACTAACACATAACCAATATAGGAATAATTTTCCTAAAAACACCCTAATATTTTCCAAATATTAGTTTCATGACATAAGTCATTTCATCCTCAATACTTTGTATTTCTTTCAACCTTTACTCAAAGAATGATTTATAACTCATTCTAACCTTAATTCCAGCATAATACTTCCATGAAAACAATTTTTCACTTCAGTCCTTAACTTTCTCCAAAATGTTGAATTGGTCCCCAAACTTTCCAAGATTTTCGAATTAATCCTTATGTTTTTACAAACTTATAAAATGGTCCAAATGACATTTTAAAGCTTGTAAAATCATAATTTCATCATATCCAATCTTATGGAAATTTTTCCATAATTTCTTCTAATTTTTCTTCTTTGATCGAAATGGTCCCTTACTTTCCAATATTTCCATTTTGGTCCTAAATTATCAAATCAAGCTAATTTGATCAAAATCTCATCATTTCTAATGCTAGAATAATTTTCAAAATAATTTCCCCTTTATTTCCAATTCTAACCGAATTGGTCCATTATTCTTCCTAAGGGAAAATTTTTATTCTAACATCAAATTAAGGATTCTAATATCATAAATCATTCATTTCCATACTTTATTAAATTCCCTAACCAAATCCCCAAATTCTAGGGTTAGGGTTTATAACCTTGAACATAGAATTAAACTAAATTCAAGCTTGTTTTCATGTTTACAACACATGAGTTACTTAAATCAAGCCTTAATTCCAACATAGTTCATGAAATTCCAATTTCTCTCTCTTCGAGAACATGAACTATTCTTTATAATAGCATACAATATTACTATCAAAAGAAAGAGCATGAAGCATAGATCAATTTATTTCAAAGCAATATACCTTGATTCTAACTTTAAAACCTTCAAATTTGCCAAAGAAAATTTTCTTTCCTTTTCCCCCTTGTGTTTCGAAAATACCCAAGAAAGATGAACAAATTAGTTCATCTTTTATCCTTTTAATTCACATGTGATAATTAAATGAATTTTAAATTCATTTAATTAGTAAAATTACTAATTTAACCTTCAAATCCAATGGCTATATTTAATCTTATCATAAACCAAGGGCCAAGATTAAATCCATGTGTTTTTCATTTTCTAATAATGCCCTCAACATTTCAAAATATTTCAAAAATGTCATCCATGGAAAATGTCCAATTTGCCCTCCAACTATACTTTATTTATTTACTAACAAGGCTTGAAAATTGCCATTCCATCACCATCTAACTAAATCTAGTTAGAATCCAACAAAATGTAATAAAATATCCATAAAATAATATTTTATGAGTTTTCCATAATCATTGGAACTGTCTTTAAAATTCCAATTCGATTCTATTACCCGATATTCACTTTCTACGATTTTCCACTTTCCAACTATTGGGTAAAATCTGAAATTCTCATAATTTTGATCTCCATATGTAAATATTTTTAGCATACAAAATATTCCATAATTTTGTAAAATCAAAATCTTAAAATTTTGACTCGGTCCAATATATTGATAATTTACCCGAAATCTTTATCGGATAAGTTTCTCTTAATAATCCTTGATCAGATATCGATAAAAAAAATTCAACTCGAACTATTTCCCCTTTTTATCAGTCTAAACTACTGACATGAGACCTTCCTATAAGGTCACCCATCCTAATGCTACTCTGCTCTGAGCACGCTTAATAATTTTTATTTCGATCCAAATATCTGGAAATTTTCTCAAACTTTAACGCTTTATAGCTCTTAATACAAACTCCGTATCAAAAATCTGTGTATCACAAAAATGCCACTCTTGGGGGTGAACTATTCATTTACGGGACCAAATACACAACTTTTTAAAATTACAATTTAGTCCCTGGACTTTTTAAATTTTACACTTTGGCACCAAACTTTTCGAATTTTACATTTTGGTCACTAACCAAAATTTTGAGGTATTACAATTCTCCCCCCCCCCTTAAGAAAATTCGTCCTTGAATTTTCCTTATGTACGAAGTTCAAAAAGATACGGATGTTTTTTTTTCTCATTGATTCCTCGAATTCCCAAGTAGCTTCCTCTATTTTGTGATTTCTCTATAAAACTTTGACTAGAGGAATCCTTTTTTTTATTTCTCAACTGCTTTTCTTCCTTAGCTAAGATCCTCACAAGTTTTTCTTCGTATGTCAAATCCGGTTAAATTTCAATTTCTTCAGGTGTAATTACATGTGAAAGATGTGATTTATACCTCTCTAACATGGATACATGAAATACATAATGAATTTGATTCATCTTGGGTGGCAATGCTATCATGCCACTAATCCAACTCTCTTTAATATTTCATAAAGGTCAATGAACCTTGGACTGAGTTTACCTTTCCGTTCAAAACGAAAGGCATATCCTTTCTTAACAGCTTGTTTATCAGATGGGTAATCATTGGAAAAAAATTCACAAACTGCCAATAATAACCAACTAATCCTAAAAAACTTCGTACTTCAGAGACATTCTTAGGAACTTTCCATTCAAGGATTGCTTGAGCCATGTTAGGTTCAACTCAATTTCTTTCGGCTGAAACTATATGCCCATGGAAAATTACTTCCAATAACCAAAATTTCACATTTTGACAGCTTTTCATACAACTTCTTTTTCTCGTAGGATCTGCGAACTACTTGAAGATGAGTATCATACTCCTCCTTGGTTTTCAAATAAACCAATATATATTATCAACAAATACTACCACAAATCGATTACATATACAGCTAAAAGATTCGATTCATTAAATCCTTAAATGCCACCGGTGCATTTGTAAGTTTGAAGGGCATTACTAATACTCATAATGCCCATATTTGATTTTGAAAGCTATCTTTGATCTATCCACCTTCTTGATATTTAATTAATGATACCTCGATCGAAGATTAATCTTAGAGAACACGGTTGCTCCCCTAAGTTGATCAAAGAGATCATCAATCCTCGGTAAAAGATACTTATTCTTGATCGTCACTTCAATAAGTTAACGATAATCTACACATTATCTTATTGATCTGTCATTTTTCTATATAAATAGGACTGAGGCTCCCCAAGGTGATATACTAGGCCGTATAAAACCTCGGTCTAATAATTCTTGTAACTGAGCTTTCAATTCTCTAAGCTCTGTAGGAGTTAACCTATAAGGTGCTATCGATATTGGTCCTATTCCAGGAAGCACATCAATACCGAATTCTTCCTCTCAATTGGAAGGTAATCTCGGTAATTCATCCGAAAAACATCTGGAAATTCTTGTACCGTTGGTACATTTTCCAGATTTATTTTTGTTTCTAAAGCACTAATCACATTGTTCAGATTATCCGGTCTTTCACCTAAAAATACCATCTTTGAACCGTATGGCTTCTTCAAGATTAACCCTTTTATATTTTCCATAAAACAGCAAGAAATTCTACTATTTGAATCTTTAGAGGACATTTCTTGCATATTCGACTCACTTTGGCACTTTGTCCTATTAGATTGACGGCAACTACTTTATTCGAATTTGGTTCTATTGGGACATTTTTTTCGAGTATTATTTTAGAACTAATGTAAGAATGAGTAGAGCCTAGATCAATCAATGAAAAAGATAGGTCCGCCAAAGAGTTCGATCATACATTACGATCTCTACATCATCCACGATCCTCAGCGGTTTTTGATGTGGTATACCCAAGCTGTAGCCTTGCTCTCTCGATTAGGCGTAAATGCAGATGTTCTCGGGTTACTACCATTATTTCCTTTACCAGTCGGATGTGCTACACTAGGCTGATTTGGGTGAAGTTCTGGACAATGCTTCTTGATATGACCAGCTTGCCCACAATAAAAACATGCCCCAGTCAACCAGCACTGACCAGGATGCCTTTTTGCCACAATGTTCGTACTCTGTAATAGGGCGAATTCCAGAATCTCGAGTACCCGTAGTACTCATTTGGGATTGCCGATTTTCCTCCTATATACCCCCTTCTTAATCAAGAGGCTGATGCTGCAGGATACTGTTGTGGTATTCCTTTATTGTGTTTAAATGATGATGTAGCAAATGAACCTCCAGACCATTTTCTGGTCTGAATCTACTTCTCACCTTTTTCCTCAAGGTCAACTTTCTCCATGGCCTTGGCTTGATTTCCCACTTCTTGAAAAGAAGTGAAGTTACGAGAAACCAAAATCTTTTTATATTGAGGATCCAACCCAGCTATAAACCTGTCTATTCTGGACTTCTCGGTTGGAAGAAATTCGGTTGCAAATTGGTTTAATCTATTGAACTCGCATTCATATTCATAAACTGATCTGTCGTTCTGTTTCAACTACAGAAATTGCTGTCTCATTTCCTCGATAAATACATCTCAATATATTTTCCTTGAATTCTTGTAGAAAGAATTCCCAAGTAATCCGTTCTGGAGGTACTTCTGTAGTTATCACGTTCCACCATACACTGGCTTGTTCCATCAATAGGGATACTAGTCTTTCTAATTTTCCTTGATTATCATAAGGAATCCTATTTAATATGATCTTTATATCATTTAACCAATAATCGGCAACCATAGGATCTGCATCAGTATCACCCCAGAATTTTGGTGCCCCAATTTTCCTTAATTCCTTTGGGACTGATATTGGTGCCTGCCGATTTAGGAATGCCTCCAAAGACTGCAGAAATAAGCCTTGATCTTGTACCGGCATAATTCTTTATTCCTGAGCCTGTTGCTCTACATTCTGCTGAGCCAATTGCTTTACATTTTGCTAAACCTGAGGTGGATTCTGATTCACATCATTACTTCAGCTTCGAGCAGGCACATCCTGCTCAACAGCCTATCGGGATTCTCGATAACCTGACATCTGTTCATGTCACGATTATCTAAAATAAGTAAGGAGAAATCTACTCAACATCAGGCATCAACATAATCCTGCACAATATCAGTAATTTTTAGATATTCTAGTGGCATGTATATAACCCTGACTTTCTACAGAGACTCATTTACTATCCAGAACCGGCTAAACCTGTAGCTCTGATACCAATAAATGTAACACTCTTACTGGTATTTATTACCCAATGCTAGTATAGAGTGTTACATGATGTTTAAACCATATTTTATGTTATCTGAACAAGTCAAAAATGACGATTTAAAATTTTTCCTTTTCAATCGCGTAAAATTTATTTCCAATTTTTAATCCATCAGATAGACCTCGATTTCAAGCAGCAACTTGGCAATTTTTAACTATACTCTACAATTAACAAAAAGCGCCTAAAATAAAAATCATTTTGATTGCTCTAAAATTTCATTATTATAAACTTACCCGATTTTTGTTCTTTAGCAATTTCTTTAAACTAGTATCCATTTAAATAAAACTCAATATCATATACTAACCACTTATCTAGATATTATTATTACAATCCATATCTAGACTAGTTTGAAAGAGCTACTATTTATTTATACATGCCAACTAGAAATATCAAAATACATCAAAGATGTAATTATCGATCATCTGCATATATCCCCTTTGATAGTGATGGCCTCCTTACTCGAACCGGGTTTTCTACCTACGCGTGAAAAACCATCACACGCTAAGTATATACTTAGTGAGGCATTATAATTATTTAATATAAATCAACATGCTTGAATTATATCAATAATATAATAAACATGCAGATTTGATCACTATTCCTTTATTTCCCTTATGTTAATCAAATATTAACATAATATAATATGGATTCATAAATCCTATTATTATCCTTGCCATTATCCGAGAATTTACCTACTTTCTGAATTATTTACCATTTATTATCCGAGAGTTCACTTACTCTCTAACTTATTCACCATTTATTATCTTTTTCCGAGATTTCACTTACTCTCTAATTTATTCACCATTTATTATCATTTTCCGAAAAGTTCACTTACTCTCTAACTTATTCACCATTTATTATCATTTTTCAGATTTAGTTCATTTACTCTCTAATTTATTCACCATTTATTATCATTTTTCGAGAGTTCACTTACTCTCTAATTTATTCATCATTTATTATCAAATAAATTATTTCCCAACATAGTTTTGAGGACTTAAATACACGATTCAAAACCGCACTAAAAGCTAATAAAGTGCTAAGAGACCGCACATAAGTGCTAAAGAACCACACCTAAGTGTTAATAAACCTTGAAGTGCTAAACCATTTGGACTCTATGGCATGCCAACTATACTCTATACCTCAAATACTTATTTGGGCATACTTTCCAATTCCATATTCAATTCATCCATGGCAATATAATTAAATATTGGGCAGTTCATACCCAAAATATAACATAACCATACATACTGGTATATTTAGTGATCAAATGCATCATAGTTCTTCCTTTTGACAATTCTCAATATGTCAAATATAAGTTCATGATATAAACATATAATTATCAAGTAATTATTAATAAGGTAGACTTATCACAAGTCTTCCAAATGATAATCATAATATTATCCATACATTAAAATGCACTCACCTTGACACTTTTTACTTTGTCAATATTCAACTAGCCTCACTAAGCTTGACTTTGATCTATATTCTTTCCTCGATTGTTAATTCGATCTCGGTTTTGTGCACAGTCTACAAGTGTATTAAAAATACCATAAGCACATTCCAAATTATATGTTAGTATCTTACTAACACATAACCAATATAGGAATAATTTTCCTAAAAACACCCTAATATTTTCCAAATATTAGTTTCATGACATAAGTCATTTCATCCTCAATACTTTGTATTTCTTTCAACCTTTACTCAAAGAATGATTTATAACTCATTCTAACCTTAATTCCAGCATAATACTTCCATGAAAATAATTTTTTACTTTAGTCCTTAACTTTCTCCAAAATGTTGAATTGGTCTCCAAACTTTCTAAGATTTTCAAATTAATCCATATGTTTTACAAACTTATAAAATGGTCCAAATGACATTTTAAAGCTTGTAAAATAATAATTTCATCATATCCAATCTTATGGAACATTTTCCATAATTTCTTCTAATTTTTCTTCTTTGATCGAAATGGTCCCTTACTTTCTAATATTTCCATTTTGGTCCTAAATTATCAAATCAAGCTAATTTGATCAAAATCTCATCATTTCTAATGCTAGAATAATTTTCAAAATAATTTCCCCTTTATTTCCAATTCTAACCGAATTGGTCCATTATTCTTCCTAAGGGAAAATTTTTATTCTAACATCAAATTAAGGATTCTAATATCATAAATCATTTATTTCCATACTTTATTAAATTCCTAACCAAATCCCTAAATTCTAGGGTTAGGGTTTATAACCTTGAACATAGAATTAAACTAAATTCAAGCTTGTTTTCATGTTTACAACACATGAGTTACTTAAATCAAGCCTTAATTCCAACATAGTTCATGAAATTCCAATTTCTCTCTCTTCGAGAACATGAACTATTCTTTATAATAGCATACAATATTACTATCAAAAGAAAGAGCATGAAGCATAGATCAATTTATTTCAAAGCAATATACCTTGATTCTAACTTTAAAACCTTCAAATTTGCCAAAGAAAATTTTCTTTCCTTTTCCCCCTTGTGTTTCGAAAATACCCAAGAAAGATGAACAAATTAGTTCATCTTTTATCCTTTTAATTCACATGTGATAATTAAATGAATTTTAAATTCATTTAATTAGTAAAATTACTAATTTAACCTTCAAATCCAATGGCTATATTTAATCTTATCATAAACCAAGGGCCAAGATTAAATCCATGTGTTTTTCATTTTCTAATAATGCCCTCAACATTTCAAAATATTTCAAAAATGTCATCCATGGAAAATGTCCAATTTGCCCTCCAACTATACTTTATTTACTAACAAGGCTTGAAAATTGCCATTCCATCACCATCTAACTAAATCTAGTTAGAATCCAACAAAATGTAATAAAATATCCATAAAATAATATTTTATGAGTTTTCCATAATCATTGGAACTGTCTTTAAAATTCCAATTCGATTCTATTACCCGATATTCACTTTCTACGATTTTCCACTTTCCAACTATTGGGTAAAATCTGAAATTCTCATAATTTTGATCTCCATATGTAAATATTTTTAGCATACAAAATATTCCATAATTTTGTAAAATCAAAATCTTAAAATTTTGACTCGGTCCAATATATTGATAATTTACCCGAAATCTTTATCGGATAAGTTTCTCTTAATAATCCTTGATCGATATCGATAAAAAAATTCAACTCGAACTAATTTCCATTTTTATCAGTCTAAACTACTGACATGAGACCTTCCTATAAGGTCACCCATCCTAATGCTACTCTGCTCTGAGCACGCTTAATAATTTTTATTTCGATCCAAATATCTGGAAATTTTCTCAAACTTTAACGCTTTATAGCTCTTAATACAAACTCCGTATCAAAAATCTGTGTATCACAAAAATGCCACTCTTGGGGGTGAACTATTCATTTACGGGACCAAATACACAACTTTTTAAAATTACAATTTAGTCCCTGGACTTTTTAAATTTTACACTTTGGCACCAAACTTTTCGAATTTTACATTTTGGTCACTAACCAAAATTTTGAGGTATTACAATTCTCCCCCCCCCCTTAAGAAAATTCGTCCTTGAATTTTCCTTATGTACGAAGTTCAAAAAGATACGGATGTTTTTTTTTCTCATTGATTCCTCGAATTCCCAAGTAGCTTCCTCTATTTTGTGATTTCTCTATAAAACTTTGACTAGAGGAATCCTTTTTTTTATTTCTCAACTGCTTTTCTTCCTTAGCTAAGATCCTCACAAGTTTTTCTTCGTATGTCAAATCCGGTTAAATTTCAATTTCTTCCGGTGTAATTACATGTGAAAGATGTGATTTATACCTCTCTAACATGGATACATGAAATACATAATGAATTTGATTCATCTTGGGTGGCAATGCTATCATGCCACTAATCCAACTCTCTTTAATATTTCATAAAGGTCAATGAACCTTGGACTGAGTTTACCTTTCCGTTCAAAACGAAAGGCATATCCTTTCTTAACAGCTTGTTTATCAGATGGGTAATCATTGGAAAAAAATTCACAAACTGCCAATAATAACCAACTAATCCTAAAAAACTTCGTACTTCAGAGACATTCTTAGGAACTTTCCATTCAAGGATTGCTTGAGCCATGTTAGGTTCAACTCAATTTCTTTCGGCTGAAACTATATGCCCATGGAAAATTACTTCCAATAACCAAAATTTCACATTTTGACAGTTTTTCATACAACTTCTTTTTCTCGTAGGATCTGCGAACTACTTGAAGATGAGTATCATACTCCTCCTTGGTTTTCAAATAAACCAATATATATTATCAACAAATACTACCACAAATCGATTACATATACAGCTAAAAGATTCGATTCATTAAATCCTTAAATGCCACCGGTGCATTTGTAAGTTTGAAGGGCATTACTAATACTCATAATGCCCATATTTGATTTTGAAAGCTATCTTTGATCTATCCACCTTCTTGATATTTAATTAATGATACCTCGATCGAAGATTAATCTTAGAGAACACGGTTGCTCCCCTAAGTTGATCAAAGAGATCATCAATCCTCGGTAAAAGATACTTATTCTTGATCGTCACTTCAATAAGTTAACGATAATCTACACATTATCTTATTGATCTGTCATTTTTCTATATAAATAGGACTGAGGCTCCCCAAGGTGATATACTAGGCCGTATAAAACCTCGGTCTAATAATTCTTGTAATCGAGCTTTCAATTCTCTAAGCTCTGAGGAGTTAACCTATAAGGTGCTATCGATATTGGTCCTATTCCAGAAGCACATCAATACCGAATTCTTCCTCTCAATTGGAAGGTAATCTCGGTAATTCATCCGAAAAACATCTGAAATTCTTGTACCGTTGGTACATTTTCCGCATTTATTTTTGTTTCTAAAGCACTAATCACATTGTTCGGGATTATCCGGTCTTTCACCTAAAAATACCATCTTTGAACCGTATGGCTTCTTCAAGATTAACCCTTTTATATTTTCCATAAAACAGCAAGAAATTCTACTATTTGAATCTTTAGAGGACATTTCTTGCATATTCGACTCACTTTGGCACTTTGTCCTATTAGATTGACGGCAACTACTTTATTCGAATTTGGTTCTATTGGGACATTTTTTTCGAGTATTATTTTAGAACTAATGTAAGAATGAGTAGAGCCTAGATCAATCAATGAAAAAGATAGGTCTGCCAAAGAGTTCGATCATACCTGTTACGATCTCTACATCATCCTGATCCTCAACAGTTTTGATGTGGTATACCCAAGCTGTAGCCTTGCTCTCTCGATTAGGCGTAAATGCAGATGTTCTCGGGTTACTACCATTATTTCCTTTACCAGTCGGATGTGCTACACTAGGCTGATTTGGGTGAAGTTCTGGACAATGCTTCTTGATATGACCAGCTTGCCCACAATAAAAACATGCCCCAGTCAACCAGCACTGACCAGGATGCCTTTTTGCCACAATGTTCGTACTCTGTAATAGGGCGAATTCCAGAATCTCGAGTACCCGTAGTACTCATTTGGGATTGCTTCGATTTTCCTCCTATATACCCCTTCTTAACTGAAGAGGCTGATGCTGCAGGATACTGTTGTGGTATTCCTTTATTGTGTTTAAATGATGATGTAGCAAATGAACCTCCAGACCATTTTCTGGTCTGAATCTACTTCTCACCTTTTTCCTCAAGGTCAACTTTCTCCATGGCCTTGGCTTGATTTCCCACTTCTTGAAAAGAAGTGAAGTTACGAGAAACCAAAATCTTTTTATATTGAGGATCCAACCCAGCTATAAACCTGTCTATTCTGGACTTCTCGGTTGGAAGAAATTCGGTTGCAAATTGGTTTAATCTATTGAACTCGCATTCATATTCATAAACTGATCTGTCGTTCTGTTTCAACTACAGAAATTGCTGTCTCATTTCCTCGATAAATACATCTCCAATATATTTTTCCTTGAATTCTTGTAGAAAGAATTCCCAAGTAATCCGTTCTGGAGGTACTTCTGTAGTTATCACGTTCCACCATACACTGGCTTGTTCCATCAATAGGGATACTAGTCTTTCTAATTTTCCTTGATTATCATAAGGAATCCTATTTAATATGATCTTTATATCATTTAACCAATAATCGGCAACCATAGGATCTGCATCAGTATCACCCCAGAATTTTGGTGCCCCAATTTTCCTTAATTCCTTTGGGACTGATATTGGTGCCTGCCGATTTAGGAATGCCTCCAAAGACTGCAGAAATAAGCCTTGATCTTGTACCGGCATAATTCTTTATTCCTGAGCCTGTTGCTCTACATTCTCACGAGCCAATTGCTTTACATTTTGCTAAACCTGAGGTGGATTCTGATTCACATCATTATTTGACTTCGAAGCAGCACATCCCGCTTCAACGACCTTATCGGGATTCTCGATAACCTGACATCTGTTCATGTCACGATTATCTAAAATAAGTAAGGAGAAATCTACTCAACATCAGGCATCAACATAATCCTGCACAATATCAGTAATTTTTAGATATTCTAGTGGCATGTATATAACCCTGACTTTCTACAGAGACTCATTTACTATCCAGAACCGGCTAAACCTGTAGCTCTGATACCAATAAATGTAACACTCTTACTGGTATTTATTACCCAATGCTAGTATAGAGTGTTACATGATGTTTAAACCATATTTTATGTTATCTGAACAAGTCAAAAATGACGATTTAAAATTTTTCCTTTTCAATCGCGTAAAATTTATTTCCAATTTTTAATCCATCAGATAGACCTCGATTTCAAGCAGCAACTTGGCAATTTTTAACTATACTCTACAATTAACAAAAACTGCCTAAAATAAAAATCATTTTGATTGCTCTAAAATTTCATTATTATAAACTTACCCGATTTTTGTTACTGGCAATTTCTTTAAACTAGTATCCATTTAAATAAAACTCAATATCATATACTAACCACTTATCTAGATATTATTATTACAATCCATATCACGACTAGTTTGAAAGGAGCTACTATTTATTTATACATGCCAACTAGAAATATCAAAATACATCAAAGATGTAATTATCGATACTGCATATATCCCCTTTGATAGTGAGGCCTTACTCCGAACCGGGTTTTCTACCTACGCGTGAAAAACCATCACACGCTAAGTATATACTTAGTGAGGCATTATAATTATTTAATATAAATCAACATGCTTGAATTATATCAATAATATAATAAACATGCAGTTTGATCACTATTCCTTTATTTCCCTTATGTTAATCAAATATTAACATAATATAATCCGGATTCATAAATCCTATTATTATCCTTGCCATTATCCGAGAATTTACCTACTTTCTGAATTATTTACCATTTATTATCCGAGAGTTCACTTACTCTCTAACTTATTCACCATTTATTATCTTTTTCTGAGATTTCACTTACTCTCTAATTTATTCACCATTTATTATCATTTTCCGAAAGTTCACTTACTCTCTAACTTATTCACCATTTATTATCATTTTTTGAGAGTTCATTTACTCTCTAATTTATTCACCATTTATTATCATTTTCCGAGAGTTCACTTACTCTCTAATTTATTCATCATTATTATCAAATAAATTATTTCCCAACATAGTTTTGAGGACTTGAGTACACGATTCAAAACCGCACCAAAGTGCTAAGAGACCGCACATAAGTGCTAAAGAACCACACCTAAGTGTTAATAAACCGCCCCGAAGTGCTAAACCGCTGGACTCTATGGCATGCCAACTATACTCTATACCTCAAATACTTATTTGGGCATACTTTCCAATTCCATATTCAATTCATCCATGGCAATATAATTAAATATTGGGCAGTTCATACCCAAAATATAACATAACCATACATACCTGGTATATTTAGTGATCAAATGCATCATAGTTCTTCCTTTTGACAATTCTCAATATGTCAAATATAAGTTCATGATATAAACATATAATTATCAAGTAATTATTAATAAGGTAGACTTATCACAAGTCTTCCAAATGATAATCATAATATTATCCATACATTAAAATGCACTCACCTTGACACTTTATACTTTGTCAATATTCAACTAGCCTCACTAAGCTTCAGCTTTGATCTATGTTCTTTCCTCGATTGTTAACTCGATCTCGGTTTTGTGCACAGTCTACAAGTGTATTAAAAATACCATAAGCACATTCCAAATTATATGTTAGTATCTTACTAACACATAAGCAATATAGGAATAATTTTCCTAAAAACACGCTAATATTTTCCAAATATTAGTTTCATGACATAAGTCATTTCATCCTCAATACTTTGTATTTCTTTCGACCTTTACTCAAAGAATGATTTATAACTCATTCTAACCTTAATTCCAGCATAATACTTCCATGAAAATAATTTTTTACTTTAGTCCTTAACTTTCTCCAAAATGCCGAATTGGTCTCCAAACTTTCTAAGATTTTCAAATTAATCCATATGTTTTTACAAACTTCTAAAATGGTCCAATTGACATTTTAAAGCTTGTAAAATAATAATTTCATCATATCCAATCTTATGGAACATTTTCCATAATTTCTTCTAATTTTTCGTCTTTGACCGAAATGGTCCCTTACTTTCTAATATTTCCATTTTGGTCCTAAATTATCAAGTCAAGCTAATTTGATCAAAATCTCATCATTTCTAATGCTAGAATACTTTTCACAATAATTTCCCCTTTATTTACAATTCTAACCGAATTGGTCCATCATTCTTCCTAAGGGAAAATTTTTATTCTAACATCAAATTAAGGCTTCTAATATCACAAATCATTTATTTCCATACTTTATTAAATTCCCTAACCAAATCCCTAAATTCTAGGGTTAGGGTTTATAACCTTGAACATAGAATTAAACTAAATTCAAGCTTGTTTTCATGTTTACAACACATGAGTTACTTAAATCAAGCCTTAATTCCAACATAGTTCATGAAATTCCAATTTCTCTCTCTTCAAGAACATGAACTATTCTTCATAATAGCATACAATATTACTATCAAAAGAAAGAGCATGAAGCATAGATCAATTTATTTCAAAGCAACATACCTTGATTCTAACTTTAAAACCTTCAAATTTGCCATAGAAAATTTTCTTTCCTTTTCCCCCTTGTGTTTCGAAAATACCCAAGAAAGATGAACAAATTAGTTCATCTTTTATCCTTTTAATTCACATGTGATAATTAAATGAATTTTAAATTCATTTAATTAGTAAAATTACTAATTTAACCTTCAAATCCAATGGCTGTATTTAATCTTATCATAAACCAAGGGCCAAGATTAAATCCATGTGCTTTTCATTTTCTAATAATGCCCTCAACATTTCAAAATATTTCAAAAATGCCATCCATGGAAAATGTCCAATTTGCCCTCCAACTATACTTTATTTACTAACAAGGCTTGAAAATTGTCATTCCATCACCATCTAACTAAATCTAGTTAGAATCCAACCAAATGTAATAAAATATCCATAAAATAATATTTTATGAGTTTCCCATAATCATTGGAACTGTCTTTAAAATTCCAATTCGATTCGATTACCCGATATTCACTTTCTACGATTTTTCCACTTTCCAACTATCGGGTAAAATCTAAAATTCTCATAATTCTGTTCTCCATATGTAAATATTTTTAACATACAAAATATTCCATAGTTTTGTAAAAATCAAAATCTTAAAATTTTGACTCGGTCCAATATACTGATAATTTACCCGAAATCTTTATCGGATAAGTTTCTCTTAATAATCCTTGATCAGATATCCATAAAAAATTTCAACTCGAACTAATCTCCATTTTTATCAGTCTCAACTACTGACATGAGACCTTCCCATAAGGTCACCCATCCTAATGCTACTCTGCTCTGAGCACGCTTAATAATTTTTATTTCGATCCAAATATCTGGAAATTTTCTCAAACTTTAACACTTTATAGCTCTTAATACAAACTCCGTATCAAAAATTCGTGTATCACGAAAATGCCACTCTTAGGGGTGAACTATTCATTTACGGGACCAAATAAATAACTTTTAAAATTACAATTTAGTCCCTAAACTTTTTTAATTTTACACTTTGGCATCAAACTTTTCAAAATTTACATTTTGGTCACTAACGAAAATTTTGAGTTTTACAAACATGATCTTAATTATTATTTTAAGAACAAACTTCAATAGGATTCAAGCACCACAATTGATGATAAGCAATCGTGACTTTGTGTTTGTGAGAAATATGAGAAATTGAAAAGTAAACAACAATTTTCAGATGAATTGCAGTATATGAAAAAGAAGAGATATAGGTTAATTATACTTGAATTTTCTACTCCCGTTGAATATTGAAGAGAAAAAAAATAACTTAATAAAATTTTGGGAATTTGGAAAGACAAAAGTTTAACAATTTAATTAGACTTTTTTTAGATTTTGGGAAAGAAATATTTAATTAGTGTTTTATGGGGAGTGGAATCATTATTACTTATTAACATTAATATAAAAATTTAATAACAGCAATTGATAGGTTAATAAATTTACAGGCCCCATTATTTTACATGATAATTTTTTTAATTTATTATCAAAAAATAAGGGATATATTATACTAAAAAAATTTAAAATTTATGGGCCCTGGACGGGTGCCCCTGCCTAGGGCCGGCCCTGTTCTGATGTTAAAGATATTAATCATCATGCCAAAGCTTGTAGATTACTGTGTCATTTTCATATTGGTAGATCATATAGGGCACAACTAAGGGAAGAAGATTTTGTCCTAGCTTAAAAATGAAACATCAAATTAAACTTGTTAGCTACCTAAATAATCTGATATTACGTCAAAATTTTCATTTTATAACATGTTATTTCAAAAATATAAAATAGTACACTATCACTCTTGCAAGTGGCAACTACACTGTAAATGAGCTCATCTATATACACCACCTTCTTCATCAAGAAATTCCAAGCTCATAAAAATTAGAAAATGTATGCTTCTAATAGACTCCCTCAAATCGAGGTAGAAATGAGACAAATCCGAGTTGAAATTAGAGAGTTGTGTAGGCTACTAAACACCTTTATGTTGCATTATCCACCACCGAACAAGAATGTTGATCATATTATCCCAAGTGCCAAAAAATCTTCGAAAAATTAGAAAAGCTCCTACTATCGTTAGAGAAACTAGAAGAGAAGAAAACAACAAACATAGGTTATAATCATATACTATATGGTACGTTTATTAATTAGATATCACTTTGTGGGTATAGGCTATAAGCTATAGACTATAGACTACATACAAGGTTATTTTACCTTGTCTATCCCACCCTTGGGGCACTCAACGTAAAATTAGACAATCAAAGGGTCCCACTGATACCAACTGTTATTGGGCTAGAATTCCAACCTAACAAACCACCGTTAAGCTCATCTATATACTTCGCATTCTTCATCAAGCAATTTAAGAACTAGAGTGAGAGCGTTCAAAAATATAAGATAATACATTATTACTATTGCAAGTTGCAACTACACTATAGATAAGCTCATCTATATACTTTGCATTCTTCATCAAGCAATTTTAGGCTCATAGAAATTAGAAAATGTATGATTTTAACATGTTCCCTCAAATCAAGGTAGAAATGGGACAAATTCGGGTTAACTCGGTCTTCCCCTAGCCGTTGGAGAATAGTCGAAACTCCTATGCGAGACTATATTTTTGGATTTTAAGGATTAATGTCTTAATCCCTTTGCGTCTAAAATGACCAGGGTTTACTCAGCCGTGAGCGAATTCAGGTTATTTTCAGAACTCTGTGAATTTTTAATTAATCTCTGCATGCACGCATTTGGGTTACAAGGAAAATATTAGTGATCAAGTAAGCGCCGTTCTGCGGGCGTGATGGGGGTGTTAATCCTTCCCCACACGTAACCATGCCCCCAGACCCTTGAGATTTTGTAATCTCTTGTTTGTTTTTTTAGGTTTCCGGTCCGCCTAATATAATAAAAGGGACCGGTGGTGACTCCGTTGCTACACAACTGTCATGGGACTAGAATTTCATTCTAACAAACCACGCAAAAGGCTTTCTATCATTTTTCTTAAGCCACATTTTTGCCATTAATGAATGCTTTAAGAATTAGTGTAAGAGAATTCAAAAATATAAGATAGTAAGTATACTATCATTGTTGCAAGTTGCAACTACACTATAAATAAGCTTACATGCATCACCTTCTTCAAACAATTTCAAGCTCATAGAAATTGAAAAATGTGTGCTTCTAATAGATTGTGCCAAATCGAGGTAGAAATGAGACAAATCTGAGTTGAAATCAGGGAGTTAGGGTTCATGCATGTGTAAATGATAGATTTGATTTTAATTTTCATGTTTAAAACATGCCCTTTATATGTGTCTTTGTTATGTGGTGAGAAATTTTCAAAATAATTAATCGCCGACGTTACTAATAAAATATAAGCAAAATGACAAAAGATAAACACAGTTAAAGACTTGTTCAAGTGTAAACAAATACAATTTTGATTGAAAATAATACTAAAATTAAAGAGATTTGATACTTTTACTATTAAAATCATATTTCATTCTCATTTTACTACATATACTCTAAAATTATTTTTCTTTTACTTTTTTTTCTTAAACCCACAAAACCAACCACATTAGTTATATTTCTATTAAATAGCAAAAGAAAATTTCTTCCAGTTCTTGGAAACAAATTTAAATATAAATAAACTACTTATTAATCAAATTATTGTAAAAAATACATTTAATTAGTTAAATATGAGCTTTTTAAATCAGAAAATATTGATTATAATGTATTTTACAATCATAATTATCTCATAAAATAAGATAAAATATGATATTTTACATCTTAAAATATATTTGTACTTTTATTACCTAATTTTACTCCCAAAATGGAATAAATAAAAATTTAGTCTTTTAAAGAAAACTATGTATATGTAATTTCCTTGATCATCAAATTGGGATAAAATTTTACAATCACCCTTGTAAATACCCTATAAATATGAGCTCATCTTCAACTTCTTAATCTACACCTTCCTCAATCAAATTCAAAATGTATAATTCGACCAGGCTACCTCAACTCGAGAGAAATAGTTAACTCTGAGCTCAAATCAGCCGACGACATTTCGTTTTGAACATTGTTAAGGCACCATATCCAATATTGAATCATCGTTCTGTTTGTGGTGAAGAAGAGTTTATAAAAACCTCAAAGGCTAGGCTACAAATGCTGCTCCATGAGAGGAAATACCTCATAATTCAAGTGGCAAGAGACCGCAAGAGAAATTAGAAGCGAATAAACAAATACATGGTATAATTAGTTCTTTAATATAAATATAACTAGTGTTTTTATTATCTTTTATTTTTAATGGTGTGAATTTTAATATATTTTTATTGAACTATTCCCAAAAAACATGATTGATAAGATGTGTGACTCTTTTATACCTAAAACATTCTTTTTATTTTTCAATGTGGGATTAATGTCTTTCGCCTCTTTAGGATGATATTTTCCTCCACTTAACCTCGTAACTCTTTCATCACGAGTCACCTGCTCTCATGGTGGGCCACTATTATAGTTGTTCACCTTTTCTATCTCATTATTGGGTGCTCGATGTGAAATTAAACAGTCAAAGTCACTCTAATACCAACTACCATGAGGCGAGAATTCCAACTTAACAAACCATTCTAAGTTCATTCCATCGTATTCCTTAAGCCACTTTTTTGTCATTGATGAATGCTTCAAAAACTAGAGTGAGAGTCCAAAAATCTTCAGAATCCCTAAAACACATATGATACCAAGTTTCGTTCTAGAAACCCTATGCGTTCATCCAACATTTGGCACTTCCAATTCCTAGTTTGGAAGCTTGGAAAGAAATCCCTAAATCTTAAATTAAAGTTAGGGTTTATACATATGTAAATGATAGATTTGATTCCGATTTTCATACTTAGAAATATCATTGATTCGTGTCTTTGTTATGCGGAGAGAAATTTTCGAAATAACTCGTCGTTGACGTTTAATAATAGAAAGTAAGCAAAAATAAAAGATAAACATGATTAAAAACTTGTTCAAGTGTAAGCAGTCACAATTCTAATTGAAAATCATACTAAAAGATGAAAACTTTTTTTATTGGATTTGATTCATAAATTTCTCACTGCATTTTTTAACCTTCAGAAATGTTGAGAAATTTATGAAGTCAAAATCCAATAAAAAAAGAAATTACCTAGCATTTGTGCTCGAAACTTGGTAGTTCAACCATGAGCACAATTTTTGTTGAAGGTTAGACTCCAAATTCTAAAAACAATTGCATCATCCAATAGGGCTACAGTTGAAAGATCTCTTTCTGGACCAAATGGCAGAGCCTGTCGATTGTGACTATTTGTTTTATATACAGTGGCGTCGCAGGATGGCAACATTGTTTAATAATTTCAACAATTGACCGTTGTGGCATAAAATAACATTTGCTTTACCATATCCACCGTCAACCACAAAACATAATTAAAACATGCCAATGATTAGCACACACAGCAACAGGAAACCCAGTAATAGGATGGCTTGAAACATTTGTTGCACACAAATGCAGAGCCATAAATAGTAGTAAAAGGTAATAACAGTAAAGAAAACTATCAAAAACATAAAAGCAACCACTAAAATGCATGTCAAAGCCCCAAAAAAAAACCCAAAGCCACCCATTCTGCCAGAATCAAATGGCATTGGAACAAAGTAAAATAATAAAAATAGTAATAAAAACAACAATCAGGTTCTGATTGGAAATTAAAGAACTAATTCTCTACAAAAGGATTCATCTAAACCACTGAACTTTAAATCAAAAGGTACATATAGCAGACAGCAGCAGATATAACATCTACAACTATTTGATTCAGAGCTACATTCCTCCCTTTAGATGACAAGTTCAATCTAAAGGAATTAACATGGAAAAACATCAAAGCATTAACATACGATTTTGATCAAATACTGTCACAGCCTACATTCATTAAGCTATTCCTCAAAGGATCATCCCTACTCGTCATCGTCTTCCTGCATTACCAAACAAATTCAGTAAGTGAAAATGAATGGGAAACCAATGATCAAATAAAAACAAAACACTGAAAAACATTTGCAACTTACGTCTCCGCTGCCTTCCTCGTCATCATCTTCGTCATTCACCTCAGACACAGACTTATCAGATTCTGCATCTTCATCTTTGGGACCCTCAGCCTGGAAAGTTAATCAATTATTAGCTGCCCAAACAGATTCATTCTGCACATTGAATAAATAACTTACTGAACAAAAGTAAATGATTACCTGTCTCTTGTTGTAGGCTTTCATGTTCTTCTCATACTCAGCCTTCCTCTTCTCTGCTTTGGCAACATAAGGTGCCTTTTCCTGAACATGTTAATCCATATTCAATTAGAGAACACATTTGAATCCATATTCAATTAGAGAACACATTTGCAAATATGGGTTTTGAAATTCTCAAAAGAAGTATTAAATACTTACAGCTTCAGACAAGCTCTTCCATTTATCTCCTCCAGCTTTGCCAACCTAAAACAGAGTAAGGAAATTTAATTAAAATAAAAGAATAAATCTAATCTGTGGCTATAAACATTAAACATAAGAAATAAAAATGCATTAGGGACACTTACAGCAGCAACGGATTTGTTTTTAGGGTGATCCTTCTTGTATTGCTCACGGAATTCCTCCCTAATATACAAAATTAAACATTAATTAGATGAGAAATCAATGTGAACATTCGATAAACCGTCATTCCTTAAAAAATAAGAAACGCTTTAATTGAACTCTTCAACTGTAATTTTCACAAAGAACATAAACGACGAAATTCAAAGCTTAGCAAAGATACAAACATAAAAATGACAAAACCAGCAGAGAAGCGTCTGCGATATGAAATAGAGCGAAAGCTAAAATTACATGAAAACAAAGAAGGCGCTAGCAGGCCTCTTTGGCTTGTTTGGATCCTTAGCAGCCTTCCCCGATTTCTTTCCGGCTTTGGATTTCACGGTTAGCCTATCAACAAAACAAAAAAAAAATCAGTCAACCAATAAAAAATCACAATTCTCATCTAAATCTCAGAAAACGCGATCTGAAAAGGGATGAACAAAAAAAAACCAGCGAAACGTAAAAGGAAACAAAAACTTACTTGCTGCTCTTCGTCTCTGACTTGGATTTTCCTCCCTTCATGTTGAATCCTACAAAGCAAAACCTCGGATCAGAGAAAATTGATGGAAACCGTTGAAAAATAGACGAAAAACGACAAAAATCGTGGAAAATCGATGAGAAAATACCTGGTTGGTGAGTCGGGTTAGGGTTATAAGAGAGAAATGAGGTGACTGAGGGGCGAGTTGAGAGATAGTGGTAAGGGCGAAAAGCGGAGATATTAAGTTGGGGTGCAAATTGAAATTCAATTGCGCACGAAATGAAAATTGGGGGTTTAGGCGGGATTTGGGAATTTCATGCCACGTCAACGATCCGTGTGCTTTTACGTGATTGGGTGCGTGGCTCCTAAGCTTTTGGGTTTCCCAGATTCACCTCTTGCCCTTTTGTGTTTCCTTTGTGCTTCTTTGCTCTCACAGCGGGGTTTGGTTTCTCTTCTCTCCTTTAGTTTTACAAACGCGCTTACTTCGTTTGGCCGTTGGGTTAATTTGGTAAATTCGCGCCCCTATCCTCATAAATGTTATAATATCTCTATTATTTAATATCAGATTCAGATTTAGTGGGCCGCTTCCCACTCAATACCAGCCCAATGTATTTACCACTGCGATTCATTGCAGTTCCAGTTGCAAATCATTGAGATTTTATGAAGAGTATAGTTCGTTCTCCTTATCGGTGTTTTTATTTATGGTTAAAAAAATTAAGATTAAAATTTTAAATTAGGGTTTAAGATTATGCTTATGGTTTAATTTTTTAATGTTAGGTAAAAAAACCATAAAATGGAGAAAGAATTTTTGTCCCTTGATAAATCTATAGGAATTAAAAAACATAGATGGCGAAAATAAGTTTGAATTTGATTTGAAAAATTCGAGTTCGAGTCTGAAAATTTTAAAATGGCCTAATGTTAAAATAAGTATTCAAACTATAATGTTTTTTTTGGGTAAACTTTATCGGAGGTCCATTTTGTTTGAGTCGTGTTCCGTTTTGGTCACCCGTTTTGAAAAAAGTTATTATTGCAACTTACGTTTTTGATCTATTTTATTTTGGTCATTATGTCGTTAACACTCGATAGTTTGATGATGTGGCACGTTAGCCAAAAGGGTTAATTTCTAATTTGCTTCTGAACTTTAAACAAAATATTAATTTGACCCCTAAACTCTCTCAACCGCACTTTTATCCCACAATATCGCTGCTCTTACCATCTTCTTTGGTAGGTGATGGCTATGACCACCTCACTAACGGGTGTTAACGGCAGAGTTTTCAATATTGGCATTTATGTTCAATACATAATTTTTCCTTCAGAAAACAGAACTGGTTTCAGCGGCAGTTTTTCAGTCGAAACAACAAAGAGAATAAGCTGAAACATGGCTCACACGAGGTCGCAATTGCCGCAGCTGCATTTGCTATTCAATCAGTGGAGGAGGCTACAACAAAAAATCTAAAGAAACAAAATAGCAGGATTGGTGCACTTCATTCTAATGGAATAAGCTTAACCAACCAATACTCGTTCAAAAAACTAGAAGTGCAGGTAAATTTTGGACAAATTATATCAACTTTTCAAAAACATTTCCATTTTCGAGGAAACTAATAAAAACTATTAGACAACAGTTGAGAATTCCAAAGAAAAGGCAATGAAGCAGAAATCAAAGGAATTTGAAAGAGTCCATTCATCTGCTAAGCCAAGCTCTCAATTTGCTGCAATAGTACCACTAGCATTAGGAGATTATGATGAATGGTACGTATCTACATCGCTTATTTTACGATTTCTATTCTTTTTCCGAGGCCATGAGCTTATTATCTATCCTTCATTATCATCACAGGTATGACAAAGCTGAAATTTGTTGTATGCGGAAGTGACAATATGCCCAAAACATACGATTAAAAGCTATATGGGATAAAAGTGAGGTTGAGATAGTTTAGAGGTTAAATTAATATTTTGTTTAAAGTTCAGGGGTTAAATTAAAAATTAACCCTTTTGACTAACGTGTCATGTCATCAAACTAACGGTGTTAACATCATAGTGACCAAAATAAAACAGATCGTAAACGTAAGTGGCAAGAATAACCTTTTTTAAATGGGTAACCAAAATAAAACGCGGCCCAAACAAAAGGGACCTCCGGTGAAATTTGCCCTTTTCCTTTTTATGTGCCTAAACTATTTTTTTTGCTTATTTTAGGTGCTCAAACTATCAGTTTTTGCCCATTTTAAGATCAAGCAAGGGGCACCTACTTTGACCCAAAAAATGATAGTTTAAACACCTATTTTGACAAAAACAAATTATAATTTGGGCACTTAAAAGGGGCAAAAAAGAGTTTAGGCACTTAAAAGGGAAAAATAAGATAGTTTGAGCACCTAAAAAGAATAAAAAATAGTTTAGGCACCTAAAAATAAAAAACTAGATAGTTTGAGCACTTATTTTGGTATTAAGCCATTTAAAATTTTTTAAGAGCTCTGGTCTGAAAAAAATCGAAGTTTGAAAAAAAAAATTGAATCCAAACCCACATTTAAAAAAATAGAGTTGACAAATTGTGATTAAATATTTTTAAAATTTTAATTTCTAATTTTATCATATTTTTTAATTATGTTTATCATATTTTAAAAAATTATAAAAAAAATTACACAACCCTTATATGGAATTTAAAACCTAAATCCTAAATCCTTGTACCCTAAAGCCTAAATCATAAACTCTAAATTCAAACCATAAACTCTAAATTCTACACTTTTCACACTAAATCTTAGACCCTAAACGCTAACCTAAAACCCTACACCCTAAAATTAAAAAAATTGTATATTAAAATATTTTCGTTAAAATGATTATATACTTTAGATACGATGAAATAGTAATTTTTGAAGATGTGAGTTTACTGCCATCATATATTATATATAGATACAAACATCTTTATGCTAATAGTATTTTATTACCAACTTTTGAGTTCTTTCTCCTTACTTTTTCCATTACATTCAGTGGTATTATTTTAGCTTCTAATTCAGTTATTGGTTTTGAGAAATGAATAGTCCGTGTAACCAACAGAATACATAACATCAATATAAAATTAATTATTAGACTCACTCTAATAAATACTTTAAAATTAAAAATAAAATATTATTATGATCAAATCATTGTTAGTCTAGTTATCCGTTTGAATTTATTTTGTACTTTGTTAAACACATGTGGAATAATAAATAATTTTAGGGTAAACTACTGCAATGGTCACTTATATTTTCGCTGAGTATAATTTTGGTCATTGATTTTTAAATTCGACCGATAAGGTCATTTACGTTTTCGATCTGTAAACTTTTGGTCACTGAGACGTTTGTTGTCGTTAAACATTAACGACTTGCTGATGTGGCAACAAAAAAATAAGGGTAAACTACAGAAATGGTTACTTACATTTAGTCAGTGTAAACTTTTGGTCACCGATTTCAAAAATTGATCGTTTTGGTCACTTACGTTATCGTTGTGTAAACTTCTGGTCACTAGAAAGTTTGTTTTCATTACCCTAATGACGTGCACGTTAATAAAAAAAGGTTTATTTTTAATTTCACCCCTAAATTTTTAAAGTTCATTTTTTTCACCCAACAAACCTTAATCTCTTTCAAGCCACCAATTTCAGGCTACCACTGTTCGTCCGACCTAGATTGGTCATCCAACCTTGTTGCTGGAGGAGAACAAACAATACATTCATGAGCCACCAACAGCTGAGAAGTGCAACAAATTGTATAAGACAGATGTCATTCACTTGACTTGCTAGTATCCCTGGCCGTACTGAGTCATTTTGGAAGGAGCTTGATTACGTCAAGAACCTGTGGAAGCACAGGTCAGAATTGAAGGTCGAAGATGCTGGTATTGCTGCATTGTTTGGACTGAAATGCTTTGCATGGTTTTGCGATGGTGGTTACTACCCCTAAGGGTGATCAGTTAGTGGAAGGCATTTATAGGGACTTTCATGGATGTGTGTGTTTTTTAACATCGTTTGCACGGTTGAATTGCGGCCATTATAGATGCACATTTTTTTGTTTTTTGTGAAAATTTTGAAGTTGAGAAATCAGTGATTGACTCGATAGCCTGAATAATTTTTACAGTCGAAATGGTTTAAGCTTGGTAAGTCAGCTCTTGTGTTATCAGGTTATGTTAACAAAATTTACTGCACCAAACCCAACTCAAGTTTGATGATAATGGTACAAGTTACTATTTTCTTAACTTCAAAAAAAATGATCCTGATGAGATTGTGGTTTAAAGTTTTTTAGCCAACCCTAAATACTAAAGTAATCAGAGCATCAAGCAAATCAAAGATTATGTGTTGGCAAGAGTCGATAAGAGTGTTGGCAAGAGCACTTAGAGGATTGGAGGAAGAGGAAGAAGAGCCAAAAAGTCGGGTGTGGATTCGCTGGAAGCTAGGTCGGACAGACGGTGGCCTGAAGTTGGTGGCTTGAAAGGGATTAAGGTTTTTTCTTTTTGGGTGAAAAATAAACTTTTAAAAATTCAAGGGTAAAATTAAAAATAAACTTTTTTATTAACGTACACGTCATCAAGGTAACGAAACGCTAACGTTCAAGTGACCAGAAGTTTACACAATGAAAACATAAGTGACCAAAACGCTCAATTTTTGAAATATGTGACCAAAAGTTTACACTAACTAAACGTAAGTGACCACTGTAGTAATTTACCCTTATTTTTTCATTGCCAAATCAGCAAGCCGTTAATGTTTAACGGCAACAAACGCTTTGGTGACCAAAAGTTTACAGATAAAAAACATAAGTGACCTTATTGGCCGAATTTAAAAATTAGTGACCAAAATTGTACTAAGTGAAAACATAAGTGATCATTGTAGTAGTTTAACCATAATTTTAAACGCATCATCAAATCTAAACCAACACCTATAAACAAAGTTGATCCTATTTTAACACACACACACACACACACACACACACACATATATATATATATATATATATATTACTTCAGTTTTAAATTTGAGCTCAAATGTTTTAATATTTAGAGCCAACTTAAAAAATTGTACATAATTTAAATATATCAGGTGTAATTACAATATAAAGTAGGCTTAAGGGTATCATAAGCCCTTAAACTTATGAGAGAAAAAAATCAATCGAGCCCCTAAATATTTTTGTACCCAATTATGTTCTTATACTCTAAAATTTTATCAATTCACCCATTTGATCAATGTTAACTATTAAATCTAATAATTTTTTGGACTAGTTGATGCAACGTGTCGTGTTACAGTGTTATCATTTGAAATTTCCAAAATTTTTTATTTATTTAAAAATTTCCTTAAAAGTTCTAAAAATTTAAAAACATAAAAATTATAAAAAATAGTTTTCTTAAAAATTTGTAATGTCACATGACAGAACTGTAGTAAGTTACGTAACAGTAATATCTTAAGAAAAAAGTCGTAAAAAATTGATGGTAAAAATTGGTGAAAAAAAGCTTAATTGATTAAATTTATTAGTATAGGGATTAGTTGGATACAAAAAAATTTAGAGACTTAATGAATTTCCCCCCAAAAATTTTGGGGCTTAAAACAGCCTTAAGCCTATAAAGTATTATATTACGTATTTATTTATATATGTTATGAATATCTTTATTTATGGTGGATATCCATATATTAAATGAGACATTGATGTACTTTATGATTAGGGCTTAATACCCATTGAAATTAGGGTTTCTATCTTATGCCTATAAATATAGAGTTTAGAGAAAGCATTGTATACAACCCTACTTTGAGAATATAATACAAGTCTCTCATCTTGTTCTTGTTCATCTATTTTATTCTTGCTCTTTACTTTATTGACAACACGTTATCAGCACGATCTCGCTCAATAACCATGATTATTGTCTGCAATTCCCGAAAAAGATTTCAACAAGATATTGGTAATTACATCTACTATATATTCAACTTAGCTTGAAAATTTTGGTATGTTTTGTTTATTTGTATATCGATATAAAGATTGATTAACCACTCTTATATTGATGTCAGTGTATTTTGATATATTGTTCGATTATGATTTCGTTCTAATATTTTGAATATTTGATCAATCACCCTTAATTATCTGTCACTTTCTCTAGAATTTATTTTTCTCTCAGATTGATTTTTCCCTCGTAGCAGCAATGTCTATAAATAATATAGACTTCGCCATGTTCGGGTTCGCAATAGTAATACAAAGGAAACAAGAATTTTTTGAGTATTTTACTAGAAGAAGAAAAAGAAAATTTTGGTTCTTACATTGTAAAGGGTTGTGCGACATTATGGGGATAAAGCTTCCCTTGCTCTCAACTCTTGACCAATGTTTCTTGAAGTAGAAGGATTTAATTATGGGGTAAGAAAATTATGTTGGATACTCGTTAATATTTATTTATGTTATTTTATTGATTAAAGTTAGTATTTTAACCATATTTTGAGTTTTGGTAATTTATATCTTGCATTTAATTATGGGGTAAGAAAATGGCTTGGAAAGAGATATGACATAAAGAGATTATGAGGAGTTGTCTTGGTAATTTATATCTCCATTGTCCTCGAGGGGAAAATCAATATCGGTAAACTCTATTTTATTTTTATTCTTTAAATTACGATTTTAAAGTGCAATAAATTATGGTGATTTATGATCTACAAGAAGACTGTTATAAATTATGATGATTTATGTTCTCTGTTCTGTTGGTTTAATCCAAGTATATTGGCTGGACATCCCGTTCTGCGAGGCTATTGGTCTCAAAGAAGGTTTCTAAAGGACCTTGTGAACTGATTTAACAATGCCGCGTACGATGATTAAATCTTTAAAATAATTTTCTCAAAATAAGACCAGAGGTATTGTACTTCTTCGTTGTCACCTCTATGAAGGGTTGAAATCTGAATATTTAACTGTGAAAAATTCTCTTATTCCTTGGAAAAATCTAAAGGAATGATATGATCGTCAGAAAATTATTATTCTACCTAAAGCTCTGAGATTGCAAGAATTTAAATTAGTAAGCGAGTATAACTCTGTTATGTTTCGAATTACTTCACAATTGAAGTTATGTGGTCAAAATATTACTGATGAGGATATGTTAGAAAAAAACATACTCTACTTTTCACGCAAATAATGTTGTCCTCAGACACAATATAATGAAAAATGTTTTAAAGGCCCATTGGCTCCACTTCATTCCTGAAGTGAGTGTGAGATTTTATAATAAATACCACATTAGTAGTTGTGGTCATGGTCAAGGCTATGGACAAAAACATTATGGTCATTTTGAGAATAATTATAACCACCACAAGTGGAACAATAAAAATGCCAATAGTGCAAAATATCATTCCAAGAAAGAGGAATCTATGCGTCATAGATGTGGCAACTTAAATCATTGGCTTTGTATTTGCCGAATGATGAAGTATTATGGACCTTTATCCACAATCATGAATGATAAAGGAAAGAAAATATAAACAAATTTTGTTTATGGCGAAAATAATTATGGCGTTTTTGGTCCAGCTCAAATAGATATTGTTGATTTCCTCATAACCCTTGAAGGGAATAATTCGTCATTTATTTTATTTCCCTTATAACCTCTAAAGGGAATAATTGATCATTTATTTATTATTTATTTATGTTAATTTACTTTATGTTAATTTCTTTTACATATTATTTATTTACGCTTTATGTTTATTTATCCTTTGAAGAATATGATTAATTCCAAAATAAAATATGCAATGAATTGTGGCGATTTATGCTTAGCAGATAGTGCAAGTACTCATACTATACTTAAGCATAATAACTATTTTTCCATTTAAATGCAAGGGGGAAAATGTGAGTATTATATCTCAAAGTACTAAAATATCAATGCTCCAGAAGAATAATAAGTTCTTGTGACATTATCTTTGATAGATAATTGATTTGATATGTGTTATATTTAATATTTTCATTCTCTAAAGTGAATGGTACAAAGCACATATTTTTCATTCCCCGAAGTTAATGGAGCAAAGCACATATTGAAAGGTGCATAATTATACATATTTTCTCATTTAAAATGCAAGGTAATAATGCGAGTACTATATCCGAAAGCACTAATATCATAGAAGGCTCCGGAAAGAGCAAATATATTATTGCCAAATGGAACTCTATTCCATATTCACAATGCGTTATACTCGCCAAAATCGCAAAGAAACTTGTTGAATTTTAAAGATATTCACAGAAATGAATATCATAATGTAACTATTAGTAAAAGGGATGATGATCATCTCTATATTACGAGTATAAACCAAGGTAATAAGAAAATCTTGACAAAATTACATGCATTGTCATTCGGATTGTACTACACAAGAATTAGTACAAATTGAAGCTCATGCTATTATAAATCAAAAGTTTACTGATAACTTTATTATTTGGCATGACCGGTTAGGCCATCGTGGTTCAATTATGATGCAAAAATTTATTGACACTTCAGGTGGTCATTGATATATATATTAAACGAATTATATATGTACAAATTTGTTGTACACGGATTTAGTTAAATTATATATATATATATATATATATATATTTGATATATATAATTTAACTATTTCGTAAATATTAAAAGAAGAATAATTATTGTAATTATGACTCTTTTAATATATAAACAATATAATTCGGTTTAAATTAATATATATATATATATATATATATATATATATATATATATATTGAAATCCTAATTAAGTTGAATTGAGATTATATATATTTAATATATATATTGAAATCCTAATTAAGTTGAATTGGGATTATATATATTTAATATATAAATATTGAAATCCTAATTAAGTAGAATTGAGATTATATATATTTAATATATATTAAAATCCTAATTAAGTTTTTATATGTCCGTTCACTTCTAAATGGTTTAGAGAATTTTATATGGTCGTTTCAACTGGGTGAACTACGTAGAGGTCGGAGCGTTATCGTTGCGGCTTAGGAATCAACATCGTGGAATCGTGATTGGATATCTATCTTCTCCAAATTTAGAATTCCAAATTTTAAATAGATAATTATTCACCTTTACTCACCCCGATTCGTTCCTCGTACATGGATTTCTGGTGATAATCGCCGGATAATTTTTTCACTGCGTCACGCGGTGTACCGACGTGACCCAACAAGTTCTTTGGTCCCTACGAATTCTAAAACGCATTGGTACTGTCGTACACAAACTAGATTTACCGGATTCCACTCATCTACATCTTATTTTTCATGTGTCCCAACTCAAGCCATGCAAAGGTCAGCTTATGCAGCGAATCATACCCTTGATGTTGTTGGGAACTGATGCTGTGCCAATGGCGGATTCTGCAAACCTTGAGAACAAGGTTATTCTTCCAGGAGGGGGTAATGTCAAGGAAGGAACTGAGGCAGCAGCAAGGGATGTTGAGGATATACTTGGAGAAGGAATTAACCACCCAGCAACGGTCACTAAAGACATTCGAGAATTGCAGGAGCACGAAAGAGAAGAAAGCACCCAAGGCTTTAGCAAACTTTGTCAGTTACTAAAAAGTTAAGCAAATAAATAGGAATAACTTGTAAAAGCAAACCGTCTGTAATGATTGAAATTTTCAAATTTTTTAATCTCCCTTTCTGTTTCATTTCCGTTTTTTATATTGAGATCACAGCAGAAACTTATGTGGTATTTGTTTTTTTTTTTAAATCATTTGCTTAAGTTATAATAATAAGATTAGTCCTTAGCTATTCACCTTTTTTAATTTATAGTTTGAATTTTGATATTACGAATGGAGCAAATTAGATTACGAGGGGTGTGATTTATAAAAATATTAAGAATATATATAAACAAATACTGCTTTGTAATCCTCATAAAACTACTAAAAAAACTCTTGATTTTGAATTTAGAATTTTGTCTAAGAAAACTACACTAAAAGTGTATTTGAAAAATCATTAAAATTTCATTAAACAAATTAAGAACCGAGCCCTACATTCCTAGAACCGTACGCAAGTTTAGTTTTTATCAAAACAAACGAAAATAAATTTTTATTTTTATTTTTGTTTTGAAAAGAGATAATATTAAATTTTAAGTCGGTATATGGCCAAAAAAAATTAAGTCGGTAGAGATGAGGAAACGAAACATATATATACTAATTGACCGAGTGTTAAGAATATTCACTTTATCTTATTTTGTGGGTTTAATATGCTATATTTATATTGAGAATATAATTATCTCAATCAATCAAGAAAATACTGTGTATAAATACAATGAAATTCAGTTATCGGTTTCGAGAAACGGATAGTCCGTATAACCAACAACGGGATCATGCGTGTAAAAGGTGTTTCTATCATACTCATTAAGCACAGCATTGAGCTCAAACCTCCTTGGCAAATCAGGGTTCGCCGGAAACAATCGGCCGAACGCAGCGAGATCGGCACCACCGTTACCAACCACTTTGTTCCCGTCTTCTCTGTCGTATCCACCGGCTACGATGAACGTCCCTTCGAAAGCCTTTCTCATCGGCAACAGACTGTCCTCTGTTTTTCGGCTGTTGAACTGGGTGATCATCCTAGGCTCTATCTTGTGACAGTCGTGCCATGTAAAGGCCAAGGGCTTCGGGGTTCGAGTCGGCGCAGTCGTTGTAGTCGGTGAATGGTGATAGTCTGATGCCGACTCTGTCGGCACTGATCTCATCAACGACTGCTCTGACTACTTGTAGAGGGAAGCGACAACGATTCTCTAAGCTTCCGCCGTACTCAGTTTGTGCTATCGTTCACTTGGTCCTTCAAGAACTGATCAATCAGATACCCATTGGCTGCATGAATCTCTACTCCATCAAAACCTATAACGTAAAATCATTGATTTTGGCCTTATACACGTGTAGTGTGTACAATAAAGTGTAAATCGAATCAAGCTGTGAAGATACATTACCAGCTTCCATGGCATTTCGAGCTGCCTTCTAAAGTCGTTTACAACCTGTGTTATCTCACGGGTTGTCAACCGACGAGGAGCCGGATATGATGCCTCTGATACGCCTTCGATGTGAGTCTTAGGTCGCATCGGTTTGTCCGTGCACGAGATTGGTGGCTGACCATCAGGTTGGAAACCTGTACATTGATTTGTAATTTTATTAATAATAGGCTAATAGCTTCAGTTGCTGAGAATTGGTTAAAGAAAGGTCTGCAGATAAATGAAATACACTTATCAAAGAAAAATGCTGAGAATTACTCACAATTATCAGAAGCTCTGCCGGTATGCCATAGTTGACAAAAGAAGATGCCCCCTTTCTTATGAACCGCATCCACGGTCGGCTTCCACGCCTCCACTTGTTCTTCTGTCTATATGCCGGGAGTATTCGGGTAGCTTAAGGTTTCATTCATATTAGCTCAACTTATATGACCAATCTCTTCACATGTACAGGACTAATGAAACAAATAGTTACCCTTGAGCAGTTCTTGAAACACCGGATGCTTCTCCGATCAAGAAACCACCCTGCGTTGCCCTCTGCGAGTAATACGAGACGGCTTGAGGCTGAGCTACGAAGTTGTAAGATTTAAGCCTGGACATCGGTGCCAATACTATCCTACATGTAACAACAAGTACTTCAATATCAAAGAGTAATTGTTCTGTGTGTGTGTAAATGTTGAAACCAGACCTGTGAGAGAGACTAAAACTTGCCATATTGTAAGGAGAGAGGAGGGCGGGAGTAAAATCCACATTCTCTTGTGCGCTCGTATTGATGCCGGCCTTGGATTAATTGAGCTTTGTGTTTTGCAGTTTGCAACGATGAGCTATAGGGAAAATTTTCTGCTGATTTATCAACCTTAAAATTAAATGTAACCACAAACTGAACCATCCACTAGGAAAAAAGAATTTAATATCTTACGTTACTTACCCGAGACGAAAAAAAGTAAATCTAACGTTAAAAAAATTAAATCCTAAATTTTAATATCTGTCTAATACAAGAAATTTTCTCTACTTTTAATATCTGTGTTTTTCGATATCTTTTTCGATGTCCAAAATAAAAAATCAAATCCTAAATTTTAAACTCTAAAAAATACATTTTACTTTTAATTCTTTAAACTCTAACCCTAAATCATAAACTTACTTTTTTTTAGTGTGAGACATAAATACGGGCACCAAAAAGGTAGAAGATTTCTATTCCTCAGAGATATTATTGTAAGAAAAAAACTTTGATACACAAGTATATTAATTTTAGGGTTTAGAGTTTATGATTTAGGTTTATATCTTATAGGTGTAAGTTGTAAGGTTTAAAATTTTAGATTTAAAATTAGAGTTTAGGGTTGGAATTTAGGATTTTAGATTTTAAATAAGGGCCATGTAATATTTAGTACACAGTTAGTATATTAAAATATAACCCTAATTATAATACATTTTTATTTATTTATGAAAAATTATTTTATGTACCGGCGGTGAAAAACTTGTTTTCTATAAGCGGGTCTAGTTTGAGTTTTACATGTTTAGATTTTTAAGATTTATAGGGTATTTTACTCAAAATAGCTTTAGGATTTTTTTCCCCCAAAAAATATGGCCATTCTCATTTTAATTCCCGAAATATTGTTTTTGCTAAAGTACCCTTGAAGTCGGATTCAGTTGAATCCAGCTATGAATAGTACTTTTCTCAAAAAGACCCCCAAAAAAGCCCAAAGTCGAAGCCTCCTAAACCCGCCATTAGGGTACTATAGCAAATGCATTAATTCGGGGGGAAATGGGAAGGACCATACTTTGGGAAAAACAAACCTTAAAGCAATATTTATGGATTTCTTTCGGATTTATGATTTTGAATTCAGTTTTAAAATTAAAATTTATGGATTATAGTTTAGAGATTATGGTTTATAATTTAGGACTTAGAGTTAAAAGTTTATATTTTATATTGTGGAGTTTAAATAGACATGCTTGTGTAAAAAAATTCACCGACATATATTAAATATTATGAAAATTCTAAAACATACGACACACACCGCTACATACCACTATCGCTACACATCATTAAATTATAATAACTTTAAATAAATATTAAAATTCTTATATACCAATTAATTATATTTTTTCCTAGTATATTTTTTACTCCTTATTTTAGAATATCATAAACTATTCTCTATCTCACAAACTAGAGGTGAGCAAAACTCGATTCGACTCGAAAAAACTGAAATTTTCAATTCAATTCATCTTGGCTTCACTTGTAATTTTATAAACTCGACTCGAAAAATTTCAAATAAAGTTTGAGTTATAAAATAAAAATTCAAATAACTCAAAATTTTTAGTAATTAGTGGATCAGTTTTCAAGTTCGAGTTGAGTCCCTTAATTTTACATAATATATGTATATCAAATGTGAAAAAAATGAAATATATATATCGTATATGAATATATTAAGCCGTTTAAATTATAATCGATATGTACTATAAACATTATAAATAATTGCAATTAAATTTGTACAAAAACTTGAAAATTCGGCTCAAATCGAAAAAAAAAATTAAAGTTTGAGTCGAAAAATAGAACTCGTAAACTCAAAATTTTTTTACTCGACTCGATCGAACGCTTACCCCTACTACAAAACTAAACACCGTAAATCCATCTCTTTTTACAAAATTCATAAAATAGTCCCAAACTCCTAACACAAAAATAAAATCCTCAAATTGTCACCACTATCGCCATTGATTGCATAAGCAGATCCTACCACTACCGTCGTCAGATGCCGCAACAAATTTTTCCCAACCACTCATTGTCGAAAGTCGATGATAGGTGTGTCGACCGACTTTTCAACGTCGAAAGAAGCTGAACTCGCGAAAAGAAACCAATCGGCACACTTACCGCATGTTGCCGACGATGGGTTGTTGGGGGCAATGAGTTGAGGTATCCAGCATCGGTAATAATGGGCTTCGGTGAGGTAGTCAACAACTACAACGATGGTAATTTGGAGATTTTGGGTTAGAAATTTGAGACTATTTGTAAAAAAAAAAAAATTGTTATTTATTAAAATAAAGTAATAAAAAAACATGTCACATATCATATTTTGATCGAATAACAAACGTTTTTAATGCCATTAATGATCAGACACCTAAAATTACCGAAATAAAATGTTAGACACTTATTTTGAGTAAAATATAGTTTAAGCACCAAAAGTAAACATAATGTATAATTTGTACACTTATTTTACTATTAAGCTAAATAAATAATGGTATAGAGAATAAATTTAGTCCTGAAATAAACTTAAATCAAGAATTATATCTCTACTTTTTAATTGTATTAATTTTACCTTTAAAGTCGTTCAATTACATCAATTTTTTCATCAACTCATTTAATTTTGATAATTTAAATTTATTTAAGGGACAAAAGTAATATAATTAAATTACTTTAAAAACAACATTGATGCATTAATTTACTTCAAAAGCAAGTGTCCAGTTGATTCGACATGTTCGACGTGAACTTACCGTGGTGGCTGACAATTTGGCCTCTCTATCTCGTAATGAACCAGTGGGAGAAGTTGTTTTCCACGACCCAGTGTCCAGTTCTTAGTTAGCTCTCCCTTGTCATCGGAAGAAAAAAAAAAGCTTTCCCAACAAAATAATGAATTCCTGCAATATTAAAATTGGATTAATCAATTAATAATTCAGACAAATTTTAAATTATAAAATTTAAATTCTTAAGTTAAAATTTTAAACTCTAAATTCTAAAAACTAAACTAAAAACTTTTAAGCTCTAAAATTAATAAGTTTTTGTAAACAAAATATTTTCCGTACAAACGTATAATTATAAAAAAATTACCAAACAAATCGAAACAGTCCAGTCAAACAATTACCATAGATAAGTAGCATTTCAAAATTTTCCAAATTAAAAAGGAAAAAATACATGGTTTGAATTTTCAGCTGTGTTAAATTTGGTAATTTTGTTTTTACTTGGAAACTAAAAATTTAATTGTTATTAACTATAAGACTAGTGAGATGAGACATTAGATCTCTTAAGTAAGGTTGGATATTTGAATTTTAGTGTTGTAAATGAAGTAAATTCGGTTGGAAGAGTGCTCCCATATTGAGCATTTGCAGTATCCGATCCGAATTAGTCGGTTAATGGATTAGATACATATGATTAAAAAATATATATATTCAAACGTAGTTGACGGAAATACCCTCCTCCGACGGCTACCAGGATCGCGACCGGTCAGACTGCTAAAAAAGTTGCCATAAGCAGACACAAATTTTACCCGTGCAACCCGGCAGTGCCAAAGCGAAATGACTAAGAATTTTCTGCTAATTTATGCAGTTTTTCGCTCCCTTAATTGCTCATTTTCTGATCAAGAATTTGTACGCTAGCTACTAATTAATTACCATCTTTGCTGCCGCCTCTTTCTCAATAACTTGAAACTGGGATTCGAAAGGTAAGCTTATTCTTTTTCCCGAGAAAATGGAGTGGGAAAATCAAGAAATGCAACAAGCGGAAGAGTATCTGCAGTTCCAAATCCAGAATGGGCTTTGCGGGAAAGTGATGACCGATGTACAGGTTGAGGAATTGAGGAAACAGATCGTTGCTTACGCCGCCATTTCTAAGCAGCTCGTCGAGTTACACAAATCCATGTCTGCCCACCACGATTTCACTGGTTTACTTTTTCTCCTTTTTCTTTCCCTCTTTTTCTCTTTTCTTCACGAAATTTTCAATTTGATTTTGTTTTCTGTTGCTCAGGAATGAGATTGGGGAATCTATACTGTGACACAATATCAGCCTCTATCGGCCACAAAATCACTGCGAGACAGCGATGGACTCCGACGCCATTGCAGCTTCAGATTCTGGAGAATATATACGAGCAAGGAACTGGGACTCCGGGCAAGCAGAAAATCAAGGAGATAGCAACGGAACTAGCCCAGCACGGTCAAATTTCTGAGACGAATGTATACAATTGGTTCCAGAATCGTCGTGCTCGATCGAAAAGAAAGTTGCAGGCGTCAACGGGTTCCGGCAATGGAGAATCAGAAGCGCGATCGGAGGATTTGGGTACGAAGGATAAGAGGACGAAACCTGCAGGTTCGGACTTCGTTGATAACATTGCAAACATGGTTGAAAGCTCCTATTTCCATAATTCTGAATCAGGTATCATTATTCTGTCAAATACTTAAAAGGCCCCTGGTTTAAGTTGAGAAGCAGCTCCAAAATCTGTGTCTAAGATTTTGATTTTAATTTTCAAAGTAGCTTGAACACGGAAAATTATTTAATATACAAGTTGATTTTAGGATTTTAGTTTAGGACAAATGTTTAAACTCCAAGTTTTATGATTAAAATTTAATATAATAAAGTTAGGGTTTTGAATTTTAACCCTAAATTTTAGATTTTACCAACAAGCTCTAAATTCTTATGATAAATTTATTTTAACTTTATAAATTAAAACTTTAAAATTAACCCACTTTTAGAAATATTTTTTTAATATCAGTGTATCGAATAATTACCGTTTGATAATTTGTTATGTTTTAAATCATCTATGATCCGTAATTCTGATCAAGTTCATAAGTAATTTGATTTGTTTTTGCTCCTTGTGTGCAGGGATCGATCAGTTGATTGGGAAAGTGGAATCTTCACGAGGCTATGATTCTTACACTAATCTAGCCGAACAATATGGCTTGCTCGGATGATGTCTTGTCGACTCCTTTCCACGTCAGTACGGGATCTGTTGGATTGAATCTATGACGTACGATATCCACAATCCCAGCATCGTGATCATAGTGAATAGTAGTGATATTTAGTTGAGCTAAGTTACAGGAGTAGTTGTGATTCATATACGATTTCCATGTTAATTTCAGTTAATGACACTGTTGATAAACGTGGTTATTTGTTTGGTCTTTGAGTCGATCAGAAGGAATTATAATTATAATTATTCGGCTTAAACGCCATAAAGACGATTTTTCTGTCAACGATCAATAAAAATATTTTTTATTCTATCTGAATATGACATGTGGTTTTTTTTTAATTTTTGAATTACTTCAAAATTTTGAACTTCTTTTAAAATTTGAAAGTTTTAAAAAAATTTCAATTAATTCACCAAATCACATCTCTCTCACTGTCTATCATCCACCACAATTCGATGGTTTACCTTTTCACTGTCCAAGTGTCATGTACCTCACTGTTCGACATCTTTCACCCTTTAGCCGTCGATCAGAACCTAATTGACCTCTTTTTTTTTTGTCATTGTGAGTGTTTGTCGACGGTGCAATCGACAATTCATTCATTGATTTTGGACGACAAAGTGATGAAGTTTTCAAGCATGGGGTCCTATGAAAACAATGGTGGCCAGTGGTGGTTGAATTAGTGGTCGAAGGGGATGAATTTAGGGTTTGAGTTTGTTTTTTTAGGAAAATCAAATATTTTTGGGGGTTTTTTTAATAAAATAAAAGTTGTTTCTATTTTTTTAAAATAAAATTGAAGAAATTAACATAAATAGGTTACATGCCATGTTCTGATTGGATAACGAAAAAACTTGATTTGAGTAACTGAATGAAACATTAGGACCCAAATTGGCCTGAAAAAAAATATTAGGTACCAAATTAAAAAAATATATATGTTGGACGAACACATTTTTGTATGTTAAGCCTAATTATTAATATATTTGTACAATTTGAATATATTTGAAACCTATATGTCGATAAATTAGATATATCTTCTTTTGAATATACAATTTGATATAATATTTATACTACTTAAAATTTTTTCACTCATAAATAAAAAAATATTGAATTTTTGAATATATTTAATTTTATGTCTACATGTATATTATATCTATGATATACCAACGGAATTAAACTCAATCAGCTAGACCAAGATACGTCTTAATTGAGAATCATCTGATAAAATATTAATCAAAGAACCTTCCATAAAATTTTGACTAGTTTGATGAACTTGTGTGTGTTTTTTAAATGATTAAAAACATTATTATTTATTCGTTAATGTTGTGTAAAAAGCGATGCTAGTAATGGAAATGCTAAAAATATGGATTTATTCGTATTATAAAAAAGTTGAGTTTATAAGGTGATTTTTAAAAGTCGAAATTTTTAGTTTTGAGATTTTTTAAAAGTACTTTTAAGTAAAATTAATTATATATTTTCGTTTATACTACAAATTTTTTTATATTTTTAAAAAGAATGTCTAAAATAGAGATTTTATCTATTTAAAATGACTTTTGACAATAATATCAAACCCTCTCAAACAACTCAAAAATACTTTTTAAAATTATTTTTCAAAGTCATTTTCTCGCATCATTTTTCAAATACAATGTTAAACCGGTCCTTAACCGTTTTCATTGTCATTAACTTGCTTCAAATACAATCGAAAGCTTTCTACTTCACCATTCTCATCCAAATTTAACACACCCTCATGCATCACTCTTTTAGTTTCTCAATTTTAATTTAAATTTAAATTATATTTTAATTTACCAATTAACGTGTCGCGGTTGATTTTTTTTAAAGTGACAGGTGAAATGATGTAGTATATATAGTGAAAGTCTGAAGACATACATTTCATACTTTATTCATCAAAAAATAATTTATATTTATTTATGATACTTATAAATAAATTATATGAAGTGAGTTACAAAATAAATATAGCAAATAATTTTAGACTCACAAGTTACAGGCCGAAATAAATTTCATACCCGTAAAGATAAAAATAAAAATTCTCGACAAAAATAAATGAGAATATAACATTTTTCGCACCCGACCTACCCACTTGACATTACTATCCACGATAGCATCACCTTAGCATGTCCTCAAATTCAACTTCCATCATCAGAATTCAGAACACTCATTTTCAACCTTCAGTTAAGCCTAAAATCTGTCACCGTTACCTAAAACAGTTACTAAAATCTCTAAACCATGATCAGACCCTTCATCCATAATCCGAATCCCCTTAATCACTCCAAAATTCTTGTCCATTTTATGGTCTAATAATATTCGGATGATAACTCCAAAATTCATATTGGATTAAAAAATTCGAGAAAAAACCATTGTCACTTCTTTTTGCTACAATCTTAATTCTAATATAATGGTAAAGAGATGCTTAATCAATGAATGCAGTAACAATTAACCATCCTCGCAACGCATGCAGAAGTTGAAGAATTCTCAGCCGACTGCCACAAGTTAGAGTAAAAAAAAAAAAATTAAGTCGAGTTAAGTAAAAAATTTCAAGTTAATCAACTTGTCGAGTCTTATTTTACAACTTAATTTTTTTTTTATTTTTTTTTAGTTGAGCTTATAAAATTCGAGTCAAGTCAAGTCGAGTCGTTTGAGTTTCTAGTCAAATTTAATTGTAAATATTTACAATGCTATGATACTAATTGGTTCCAATTTAAATGACTTTCTATAATTGTATATGATATATATATATATATATATATATATATATATATATATATATATATATATATATATATATATATATATATGGAAAAAACTTTGATACACAAAGTAGTATAAATTTGAGTTTACACGTGTCTTTTAGTTTTAGGGGTTAGAGTTTTAGTTTAGGGTTTAAAGCTTAGGGGTTTAGGTTGTAGGGTTTAGAATTTAAGGTTAGTGTTTAGAATTTAGTGTATAGAGTTTAAGGTTTAGTTTTTAGGGTTAGGGTTAGGAATTTAGGATTTGATTTTTTATAGTGTAAATACACATGCTTGTGTAAAATTAATTTTACACAACCTGTGTATCAAAGTTTTACCCTATATATATATATATTTCTTCGTATTTTTTTCATATGCGATATGCATATATCATACAGAATTGAGGTACTCGACTTGAACTTGAAAATTGACCAACTAATTACTAAGAATTTCGAGCTATTTGAGTCTCATTTTATAACTCAAACTATACTTAAAAAATTTTCGAGTTGGGTTTATAAAATTACGATTCGAGTCAAGTCGAGTTTTTTTTTTAAACCAAATCAAATTAAAAATTAAGATTTTCGAGTTTGATTCGAGTTTTATTCAACTATAACCATAGGGGTGTAAATGGACAGAGCGTTTGACGAATAGTTCATGAACCGTTCGTATAACGTTTGCTTGTGTTCGTTTATTAAGCTAAATAAATGAGTATGAACAAATTTTTTATGTTCGTTTATTAAACAAACGAACAAGAACAAAGGTGTGTTCGGTTCGTTTATGTTCACAAACAATCTCATTTACCAACTCGTTTATAGGCTCATTACATTTTATTAATTTTAAATATTGATGAAGGTATAGACTAAATTGAACACAAAGTGATATTTAGAGATCAAATTGTAAAGCCTGAGGGGCTTAAAGACTAATGGATTAATTTCACAATTTGGAGTTTGTTTTATTTTTTGTTTGTTTAGTTAATATTTCGAACACTTAAACGAACACGTTTGCGAATACTAAACAAACGAGCACGAAATACCTTAAAAAATAAATAAACGAACACGAATATAATGATAAAATTTAAATGAACAAGATCCGAATATAAATATCTTTAAAAATAAATAAACGAATATAAACATAATCTTATTCGTTGAAGTACGATTTATTTAAACCCTTCCCCAACCACAAGTGTAAAGTAAATCCAATACAATGGGAGTTTCATTTGTAAGGAATGTACCTCGGTTTTGGGCTTTATCATAATATAAAAGACAGTAAAGTAACGTACTTTACTTTGTACGATCCAAGAAAATTTCCACTTTGGGTTTTGGGCTAATGCAAAACTACGATAAAACTGCTTCACAATCTCTGTCCATGGCGATTTCCAGAGTCGACCCACTGAGCCCACTTCGTCTCTGACTCGGATTGTCTCTCCTATTTCACCCATTTCTTAATAATTTAGCCAGCGATGGTTTTAATTCTCCTTTTCTCCTCCTCTCCAGCTTCATCCCTCGTTACTATTTCCTCACCTCTCCTCGATCTAACCACCCAAACACCCTAAATCCCATTTCGTCTCCACTCTCTGTTTGACTCTGTACGCTTTTTGATTTCTGGGTTCGAATTGTATTTCCTATTTTTGGATTCAATCGTTTCTATTCTTTTGTAACATGTTGTGTTTTCCCGTGTACATGAGTTTGTGATCCGGTCCTGGGTTTTATTTTCCTAGCCTGATCTAGGAGAGTTGTGCAATTAGTTTGGAATCTGCTTCGGTTCTTTGATTGGGGGCGTTGAGATGGCGGGGCAAAATCAGGATCAATTCGAAGCTTACTTCAGGAAAGCAGATTTAGATGGAGATGGCAGAATCAGTGGAGCTGAGGCTGTTGGTTTCTTTCAAGGATCCGGCTTGTCCAAACAAATCCTAGCTCAGGTCCATTTACCTTTCTCTCTCACGTTTCATTTCCTATTAGAATCGGGTTTTCTGGGACTTTACTGTTTTTCGAATATAGGTTAGATTGCTGTTGGTTTTAACATGGTGAAATTTCTCAATAAACCTAAACATTTTGCAGCTGTTTCTCTTTTGTAATATTATTTGTATGCTTCTTCAGATTTCTCTTGACCAACTTGTAGAATATCATACATCCGTAATAGGAACTTATCTAGTTGTTTTGTGAATATGTTTCTTATGGATGCTTTAAATGTTTAAACTTTGCTTTGTTAGCTGCTGAACCTGTTACTCTGAAACAAAACTTGCATACAATAAAGGATTTGGTGGTCGATGATGGATTTTCCCACAGTGAATGCCATGGTTTAGGGATTGGAAATTGTGATTTCTGAATTTTTTTGTGTTGGATTAGTACACATGTAGCTTGTTATACATGCTCTATAGTGATTCATGGGCCTTATTATTATACCCTCTTTTTTGTATTAATTTATTTGAGCAAGGAATTTGATTTTATGGGTTCATTCATATCATTTTATCCTATGACTTCAGATTTGGGCATATGCTGATCAAAGCCATAGTGGTTCCCTAAGTAAGCCAGAGTTTTTTAATGCTCTCAAGCTTGTGACTGTAGCACAAAGGCGTGAATTAACACCAGATATTGTCAAGGCAGCATTATATGGTCCTGCTGCAGCAAAAATTCCAGCGCCACAAATTAATTTCCCTTCCACATCTGCTCCACAGATGGGTGCAGCTATGCCAGCATCCTCTTCAACTCCGGGGTTCAGAGGACCAGGAGTTCCAAATGCTGGTATGGGTCAGCAGCATTTCCCTTCTCAACAAAACCTGTCAATGAGACCCCCACAAACCATGCCTGCTCCTACTGCCCTGCATCCTCCTCAAGGTATTGCAGCTCCGGAGTTTTCTAGGGCAGTCAGTCAACCTCAAGCTATGCCTGCTGGTTCTGCTGCCCTTTCACATCAATCTATGCCCACTTCTGCTACTGGTCCTGGTTTCACAAATCAAAATATGTCAAGCAATTGGCTTGCTGGAAGGGCTGGTGGAGCTTCAACTGGGCCACGAGGGGTCACTCCATCAACAGCACCGAAGCTTCAAACAGCAATTTCATTGCCTTCCCAGCCTAATGTTAATTCTAAAGCATTGGTTGTTCCTGAAAATGGGCCTGCTTCTAACTCCACATTTGGAGGTGATGCATTTTCTGCAACATCATTTGCACCAAAACAAGAATTATCTACACAAACCTTTTCTGCTCACAGTGCACCCACCTCATCAGGGATTAGACCAGTTTCAAGTGGGCCCCAACCCTTAGTTAAGTCCAACTCTCTTGACTCATTGCAAAGTACATTGTCTGTGCCTTCTGCTGGTAGTCAAAGTCAAAGACCATACGCATCTTTAATCCCAGGCCAACAAGTTTCTTCCCAAAGTTCCTCCTCTATTACACCATCTGGGATCTCTGTCGGAGCTGTGAATGCTACTTCAAGTAGTTCCCAGCCTACATGGCCAAAAATGAAACCATCTGATGTTCAGAAATATACAAAAGTGTTCATCGAAGTGGACACTGACAGAGATGGGAAAATAACCGGTGAGCAGGCGAGGAATCTATTTTTGAGTTGGAGGCTACCTAGAGGTATGGTTACTTCATATGCTATTATTATTCAAATAAGTTTCTGAGATACGAATGTGCTGCATGACATAGCTGGTTTTATCTGTTTAGTTTGTGTCAAATGTATGGTGATTTCTTATATGCATAAGAAATAGTGTTAGGAAATTCACTGCCGTGAGGTTCCAAAACATATATTTTGTTATTGTGCTCATGGTCTGAAGTCTTTTCTTTTTACAAAATTTGTGTGTGAATATTATCATTATCATTTGGAGTTACATCAATAAAGGTTTGTTGTTAATTATGCTGGTTATTAAGATTTTATTCTTGTAGGTTCTGGGTAGTGAAAATACTTTTTGTTGCTAGGGTGGTATATTGTGACGAAGATGTATTGGCTGGCAGCTCCTCTCAAATTTTTGGTATAATATCATTTTAGGTCATTTTTAGTTTAAATTTTAGTCAAATAAGGCCTTTGCCCCACCCAATTTTCAGATTTAAAGTCTTAATAGACTCTTGCCTCTTCCAATGTTTGATCCTAGCTCCATGGTGGTAAACTGTTGTTGCCTAGGTATTTTTAGATGGTAGCACTCCTTAAATCTTTGTTTTGACTAAAATGTTTTGGCATGAATCTTGCTGGAGAAGTTCTATTAGTGCATTGTTTCTTTGAAATGTTTCCATGGTTAGTCCTGCTGGAGTGGAGACCTTTGTTATTCAGGTAAACATGTTTAACGTTGTTATATTGTCTTTCTCAGAAGTTTTGAAGCAGGTTTGGGACTTATCTGATCAGGATGGTGATAGTATGCTGTCTCTGAGAGAATTCTGCTTTGCTCTGTATTTGATGGAGCGGTTTAGGGAAGGCCATCCTCTCCCATCTGCACTCCCTAGAAATGTTATGTTTGATGAGACACTCTTGTCCATGACTGGCCAACCCAATGTTTCATATGGAAATCCAGCTTGGGGTCCCAATCCTGGTATTAGTTTGGATCTCTTCTAATATCTTTAATTTTTTTAGTTCCCATTGTTGTCATCCAAGATTTCTATTGATAAAAACGACTATTGCTGTTAGGTTTTGGACAGCAGCCAGGGATGGGTGCCCAGCCAGGAATGGGTACTCAGCCAGGGATAGGTGCGCAGCCTGGGATGAGTGCTCAGCCAGGGATAGGTGCCCAGCCGATGACTCACTCAGCTGGTTTAAAACCTCCAATTCGCTCAAATGCTTCTGCTGATACTACTACAATGTCCAACCAACAAAAACCCACAGCACCAGTTTTGGATGACTCCTTTGGAACCCAAGTTGATAACAATGAACATAATTCAGAGAATGGAGTGACCCAAGATGTAATGGCTGATGGAGACAAGGCATGACATATTCTAGATAAAGCTCAAATACTCTCTCTCTCTCACACACACAAACACTGGCACATACAATCACATCTGGGCATGCACCCACTTAAGTTGTTCCTTCTCTATTCTTCAGTTGATTGATGAGAGTTCGAGGACTGTTTTATTATCACTTCTGAAAAGAATTTTTTACCTAAGCTAGCCTTTTAATGGTTTTTTATTCCTTCTTGAAGGATAATGAAGAGCATGTTTCTTTGGAATTTGGCAGGTTAATGGAACTGAAAAAGTGATTTTGGATTCCAGAGAGAAGCTTGAGTTCTATCGTGAGAAAATGCAGGAACTTGTGAGCATTTTCTATTTCACTTTTTTATTTCTTTTTTCTGGAGACACTTGTGCTTGGGGGTGATCTCATTTTGATTAAACCTGTAGTAAAGTACCTTATTATAGTGGTTAAAGAATCAAGAACTACAATGACTTGTGTAGGTGTGTGCATAATATCCTTTTTAGGTTGTTTCAGCCTACTGCATTGTATTAGTTATTCAACATTGTTCTCATTAAGATTTAAACGCGAAGCCTGAATGCTTGTTAATTCTTTTCCTAATTTAAGTAAGCGGTGAATTGAATTGTTTGCCAAGGCTGGGGAAATTTGAAACTTCAAAATTCAACCATTTTTTATACTACTTTCATTGTCCTTATGTTCAGGTCATGTATAAAAGCAGATGTGATAATAGATTAAATGAAATCACGGAAAGGGCAATTGCAGATAAGCGTGAGGTACTGCCTAAAATCTGAAGAAGTGTTTATCTTATTTATTTGGAGATAATTTTATTGATTTCTGGCTAACAATTTGTGTTGCAGGCTGAATTGTTGGGAAAGAAATATGAAGAAAGATACAAACAAGTTGCAGATATAGCTTCCAAATTAACAATTGAAGAGGCAAAATTTCGTGAGATTCAAGTAATTGTTACTTTCTCATTTATGCGTGAATGACCTTGAGCTGGTTTGGGCTATTTGAGTGTTTTGGAGCCCTTGAAACCCATTGTATTGGTTTAACATCAGTTTGTATTACAGAGGGTTTCTTCACTTAATTTTTCCTGGATTGAAAAATCTAGATGTTGATTTCCTCATCTTAATGCCCGGGTGTCTATCAAGGCATCATCTTTTTTAAGGGATAAGAGGAGATGGCGTATTAACCTTTAAGCTTTGTTTCGCATGTCTTGAGTCTTTGTTCTTTTGTTTTTTTACTTTATTTGCATCCTAAAATTATATCTCTGCATTTCAATCTAGCATGTCCTTCCATTCTTTCCTTAAATTGACCCATGGCTACAACATTTTGCCTACTAGCCATATGTTATCATATAATATGTAGGTCTTCGTATCCTTTACAGGCCCCCTTTCATTTATTTCACCTACTTCTGTAATTGTCTTGTTTTTAGGAGAGGAAGACAGAGTTGCATCAGGCTATTGTTAACATGGAACAAGGAGGCAGTGCAGATGGTATTCTTCAGGTAATTTAACTGAACAACTAAATGTTTTGAGAGTGAGTAAAATGTTCCAACACTGAGGCATCGACACTTATCTAGGTCCGTGCTGATCGCATACACTCCGATCTTGAGGAGCTAATGAAAGCCCTGACTGAACGATGCAAGAAACATGGATATGATGTTAAGTCGGCTGCAGTAATTGAGCTTCCCATAGGTACCTTTTATCTTTTATTAGTAAAGAAAGTTCTTCCTCACAACTTTCATCGAGTAAAGACCTGTAGTGTAGTATGATATTGTTACCATCATGTTTGGTGTATTACTTTTTGATCCAACTTCATGATGGCGGAACCCTATTTAAGTTCAATGCTTCCTTTCAAAAGTTATTTAGCTTGTTAAATTTTGTGGAGATATTAATCTTAGTGATATCCATGGTTATGTCTATGGCCTGTGGACTATTCAATGCGACTCCTCCTATGACCATGTCCTATGATTTTTTGCTTTTCCATTTTAAGCCGTCTGTCTTAATTGAAATGTTAGCATCTCTATGATTGTGTTTGACAATCTATCTTAGTGATATCCATGGTTATGTCTATGGCCTGTGGACTATTCATGGTGACTCCCCCTATGACCATTTCCTATGATTTTTTGCTTTTCCATTTTAAGCCGTCTGTCTTAATTGAAATGTTACCATTGGAAAAATCAAATTATTTCCGTCGTAGAACTTTCCAAACCTACCTTCTTCATAATGAGTTGACAGCAATTGGATATATTAAACAAATAATTTAACACCGCTTTCCATGTTAGTCCTTTTCCTTGACTTCTCGAAACATGTGTTTGGTTGAAAAGTGGCAATAAAAACGGGTGGCAAATGGGTAGGCCGCCTCATTTATACCTTTCAGAACTTTGGAACTTAAATTTCTGTACTTTGGCTGCTCTCTGCTGTTATTTGGGTTGCTAATGTCTGTTTAGATTCTCTTTTGGCATGGAACCATAGTTTCATTTTCATTTTTTGTTTTTGATCTTTAAGGACCCTTTTAGTTACTTTAGTAGAAGGAAAGAGACTTCGATGTTTGTTAATTGTTTTAACTATTGTTTTCATTTGTGTCTGGAGTGACCCTTCAGTTTTCTGTTTTTGTTTCTCTTTTTTTGTTTTTAGTAAGGACAATTTCATTTACTAATTAGTTAGAAATCGTTTTGGCCTTTTCATATACAATGTCTTTTTAAGGTTGGCAACCTGGAGTACCAGAGGGAGCAGTACTCTGGGACGAAGAGTGGGACAAGTTTGAAGATGAAGGTACTTCCTTCCATTACCGTTTTAGGATTCTGCAAATGAACTTTTGCATAACTTGATGGGGTTCTGTAACAAGATTGTGTGGCTTTTCACTTCAAATTTCAGGATTTGGCAATGAGCTCACTGTCGATGTGAAAAATGTATCAGACTCTCAGAGAGGAAAAGCATCTCCAGATGGTAGCTTGACCCCTGATTCCTCCTATGTGAATGGAAAAACTGGGAATCTCTTCAGTGCTGAGCGTGCCGTTGAGAACGAGTCTGCATACACACACAGTGAAGATGAATCTGCCAGAAGTCCTCATGGTAGTCCTGCGGAAAGAAACTCTCTAAAAAGTCCATCTCGGCTATTTTCTGATGACCATTTTGGAAAGAGTACTGAAGCAGATTCAGAAAGACATCGGTATGGATGTATAAAACTTTTTAAGTTTTTAGTTGACTATTTTTCTCCTTCTTGCTAACTTTATTTTTTTTCCTGGACAGAAGTTTTGATGAATCAGGATGGGGGACCTTCGATAATGATGATACGGACTCTGTGTGGGGATTTAATTCGGTTAATACCAAGGTGACCCTGAACTTCTTAAAGCACACTTTTGTTTTTAGGTTACAAGGATGTGGAACTGGAAGATTTGTCATTTATGTAGAATGCTGACTCGAATGGTACATACAATGTATGGTGGTGATAGGGCAAAATAGTTACATAGTTTGAGATGTTTTGTTGGTTTGTCTAAACTTTATAGATGTCTTTTAACTTCAAATATTTTGTGAAGTTTTATGTCGAGATGTAACATGTCTTTAACTTTACCTCTGATTCTTACGTGTTTAAAATATTTTGGTGTGCTCATTAAGATCCTTTTCACGGTCTGACGTATTGAAATGTCTTAATTCTTGATCTTTAATGTCACATAGCAGGAGTTGGACTCGGACAAGCACAGAGACTTTTTCAGATCAAGTGATTTTGGTGTACACACAAGAACAGAATCCCCACGTGGGGATAGCTTTTATGATAAGAAGAGTCCATTTATATTTGAAGACTCGGTTCCCAGCACTCCGGCCTCCAAGTTTGGGAACTCTCCAACAAGGTTCAGTGAGACATCGAGGGATTTTGACAGTTTCTCAAGGTTTGATTCCTTCAGCATGCATGATGGTGGGTTTTCAACGCAGCCTGATAGGCTCACGAGGTTTGACTCCATAAACAGTAGCAAAGACTTTGGCAGCGGATTTTCACCGCAACCCGAGACACTCACTAGGTTCGATTCCATGAATAGCAGCAAAGACTTTAGCCATGGATTCTCATTCGATGACTCCGACCCGTTCGGTTCCAGCGGCCCATTTAAAGTCTCGTCAGATCAACATAGTCCGAAGAAAGATTCTGATAATTGGCGGTCATTCTAGCTGGTAAAATCCAAAAGATAAAAGAGAAGTAATTTTCCCTTGGGCCCTTCTATTCATTTCCCTGATTTGCCTACCTTTTGCTATTGTGCTGTTGTGTTTAAATATTTGTGCAGCATGGAATTGGATTGTTGTAAAGTTGTGCTGTATTTTTCCCCATATATGGCGACACTGGCAACTTGGCATGCCAGAATAGTGATTGGAAAATAATGAAGAACTAAAATTGTTGTATTTATACCCGCCACCTTCTCTTCTAATCATTTGTTTGAGTATCAAAAGTCCGTTCGAATTTAACTCGAGTATATTTAAAAAGGTAATTATTTTATGCACACACATTTTGTTTACACAAGTACTTTTGTTTTAGTGTTTATGGATTTTATTTATCAAGGAGATTTGATTTACTTTATCATTAGAAATATTATCTTTATTAAAATATTTTCTTTATTAATTAGAGTTTATGTATTATGTACTTTTTATGCCTATAAATAGATAATTTAATGAAATTATTATACACGTTTGAATATTGAGAATAATACAAATTTCTCTCTTTCTCTCATCTCTTTGTTTTTTCATTCTTGTTCTTTGTTCTTCGTTATTTTATTTCTAACATGTTATCATTACGAGTTCGCTCGAAAGATTTTAGTGCTCTTCGTTTGAACCCCAAAAGAGTTACTGAAACAAATTCGATTATACGTTGAACTAAAGATAAATTTTTCTCCTCATTTTTTTAATTATTTTAAAAAATATATCTTCAGGTGGATTTATCATTCTTTTGCATTTTACAAATTTATCATTTTAGTTAGCATGCAATATAAGTTCTGTTTTGCAGCGAGTTGCATATATGAGGAAAATTTTTGATGCGGTTATACCTGGGAGTGATATACCAAAATGGTTCAACCATCAAACAGTTGACTTTCTAACGATATTCGGGAATAATAGTCAATGGACCGGAGTTGCTTATTTTTTTTATTATTGATTGCCTTTATCTTCGTATTTTAACTTGGTCTTTAAGTTTTGAAAGAACATGGTGGCATATTTTGAAGGTTTGAGCGAGCCATGAATTTTAAAGGCACTCAAAGACTATAAAAAATGTGGTGGCTAAGATTAACAAAATTCACTCAACACGCTTTTGAGATAATTATATCTTCTAAAAATTCCATTCATTATGAACCACTCATGATCGACACTATATTAATTGAGTTTATAGTAATATAAACATTACATAAAGTTACAATACTCTTTTTATTTATTTGCAATGATTTTCTTCATTTAATCATTTGCCATAAATCTTTCTTTATTATTAAAGTATAATAATAAAATGAAAGATAGAATAAATGATAGACACAACGAATCTTGATTTATTTGTAATAATCTTGCTTTATTGTTATTATATTATTTAATGTTTTATATCGTATATTAGATTTATTTATTTGATAAGAGTTGATGTTTTTAACAGTGTTTTAAGTTTTACATGATATAATGACTTGAAAAGAGACATGACATTATGAGAAACTATCTTGGTCATTTGCTATGTCTCCATTGTTCTCGAGAGGAAAACCAATAACGGTAAATTCTAATTTTATTTTTATTCTTTAAGCTATTATTTTAAAGTGCGATAAATTAAGGTGATTTTTCTTGAAAGCAATAATTCTTTTGCGTCAAAAAACTCGACTATAGACCAAGTTACGAAAAATCATTTTGATCCAAGAATTTTGTGGGAGGCATTCCCTGAAGTGAATGCAACCTTGATATTTGTTTCATGTTGATTTGTTTCATTCCTTGAAGTGAATGCAAACATAATAAATCAATGATGAGATTATGTTAATAAAAACATACTCTACTTTTCACGCAAATAATGTTATCCTCAGACACAATATCGTAAAAAAGATTTTAAAGGCCCATTGACTCCACTCCATTCTCTGAAGTGAATGCGTGATTATATAATGGAAAGGATAAAAGTCACATTAGTAGTTGTGGTTGTGATTGAAGCCATGAAAATAGACATGGACAATATGGTTATTTTAAGAATGTTTATACCCACCAAAAGTGGGGTTATAAGGATGGCAAGAGTGATAAAGATCATTCTAAGGAAGTGAAATCCTTTTTATTACCAATGCAATGTTATAAACCATTTGTCTCGTATTTGTCGTATGCTGAAAAATCAATTGAATGATAAAGAAAAGAAAATAAAAGTAAATTTTGTTTGCGAAAATGATGAAGATGTAGTCCAATTTATTTGGACGTTGTTGGTTCAACTCATTTGGACATTGTTGATTTCCTTATAACCTTTGAAGAGAAAAAATCGTATTCTGATTATTCTCATAACCTTAAAGAGAATTACTGATCTTTTAATTTACTTCGCTTTTATATTTATTTACTTTACGCATTAATTATTTACGTTTTATATTTATATATACTATGAAATTTATTTATTTATTTTGTTTAACATAGTTACTTATCAAACGCAATCTATGGTGACGATTTATGCTTAGGGGAAAAATGTGAGTGTTATATCTCATAGTACTAAAAACATTGATGCTCTAGAAAAACAATAAGTTCTTGAAAGAAAGTACATTATAAAAGGTGCATAATTGTGAATATCACAATATTTACCACTAAAGGTAATGATATCATCACCACCAAAAGTGGATAGAATATTTTGAAATTATAAATAACATATGTTATCAATTGACATATAAAATAAACCATTTTGGATATAAGTTTCGGTAGTGGAAAAATTAATTGAAAGCTCTATAAGAGCTATAAATTACTACCAAAAGAATAATTTTCATTGAAAGCTCTAGAAGAGCTAAATATATTCTTATTCAAAGGAACAATTTTGGTGGACAATGTATTATCAAGTTTTAAAAAATTTGTATTTCAAAATTTGTACTACACATGTACAAGAGAGATTGAATCACATGTTATAGTAAAAAAATTTTACAAACTCAAAAATATATATACACACATGTATATATAGTTGGCATGATCAGTTAGACTATCATGATCAATAATGATGTAAAAATTATTGAGATTTATATGCACATTTATTAAAAGAACCTAAAGTTCTTGTGGTGCTTGTTCTCGAAGGAATTGATTAAATTCCACTTACCAAAAGAACACAAAGTTCTTGTGTTGCTTGTTCTCAAAGGAAATGATTAAGATCCCACTTACCAAAAGAACTTGAAGTTCTTGTACTAAAGTTGGGACTATATGTCTTGCATATATGAATAAAATATGAGCTCATATATCCACAAATGTAGAAAGTTATTATATGATTTTAGTAGATGCATTTACATATGTATTATCAACTTACAACCAAAAGTTTGTGAGAATGATTAGAAAAATATTCGATTATGCAATTAGACTATTCATCTTGCAAAAGCTAGTGGGTTTACATTTTAGGATATATCAGTTGAAATAACTATTACAAAGCCTATTGATTATGAACAAAACAGTTTAGCAAAATTTTGATTGGATGTCTCATCTTTTATAGCTAAACTATGAGAACAAAATATTTATTATTTATATGGTATTTCACATATAACATCACTTATACACATCAAGACAACGAGTTATAATAAACTCTCTGTTATGATTGGTTTTTGGTCAAAAGCTATACATTTTCCATTTTTATAATTTTTGAATGTACGATATATAGTTGAATTGCTCCACCATAACGCACAAAATGGGTAAATAAAAATGGTTGAGAATATATATTGAATATGAGTCTCCTTTTATGTTTAAATTCTTAAACATTAATTGGAGAATCATTTATGAGATGGTTTTTCTCAACATCAGGGGGAGAATAATCAGCTGAATAAAAAAGAAAAATAAATTATCATTATCTAGATCCTCGTATATAAACCAAAAGTTCATAAGATAATTCATATTATTACATGTCAACTGCCAAACATATTTACTGGCCTAATAAGAGTAATCAAATCTCATATACCATCTAAAAATACTCTAAGTTTAAATTACATGTTAGAGCGAATGAATGTAAATCATGTCTGAAGCATGATTGTTGAAATTGGTTCCAATGATCAAAATTTTCGTAAATAGAAAATAGTAGAGATGATCATATAATAGAGGCGTGTGCTCCTCAAGAGACCCAAGACATAACTAATAATAAAATTCTAGAAGAGTTTCAGGTACCTGAAATAAAGATTAAAATCTTGAAGAGATCTCGATGAGTTATGTCACTACGAAATTAGAACCATAAAAGAAAAGTTGTCGACAACAAAGTTTACATTGAATACTTCTATAGAAGTAAAGAAAGAAAACAATGATCTTGTATAGAAATGTATAGATATTGAAATGATTGACCAACATAGAAAGATGCTTTGAACTTCCAAAAGTGAAGTTTTTAGACCAGTAGTCCAAACACCTAAAGGTGTAATGCAACTGAGGCATAAATAAGTAGTCGTAAATACAACTTGAATTATTATTTATGAAAAAATTTAATTACTTCATGATAGATGCAATTACTTTGGCAATTATGAGATATTTTATATACGTCTATTTATTTTGTGGATCTATATATAAGGAAAGTTATCCTTGAAGGACTGAAAATGCTAGAAGCATTTAGAAATTTCCGAGAAAATTTATTTAGATATGTTCCCTTGAATATCTATATTTTGGCGCATTTGGTATAATCGTCTTAGTGAGTACTAATTGAGGAAATACTATAAGAATGATCATATTTCTTTATGTATTTTATAAATGAGTTTGGATCAAGATTTATTATGATAATTTGAATATCATTAGAACTCCTAAAGAGCTTTCAAATCATTTAATGAAAGTATTCGAGAGAATAAATATTAAAGAATATTCAATATGGATAAAGCATATCTCTTCAAATCATTGTTATGCACGATGCACGATGCAAGCCAAAAATGTGTTTGGCTAAGACCATTGACCCAACATATCCAGAAGATATATGATTTACTTTCAAAAGATATGATGCAAAGTTATCTTGTGTAGAGATTATGCAAGATGTATGTCTCAATCGAAAGGTAGATACATCAATGATGAGAAAATGAAGCATATTACTCCAACGTTTATCTCTCGTGATCTTTAGAAAAATAATATTCAAGATTGAATTATGAAGATTCAAAGATCTTATGTGATATTTTCATGGGGGAGTAAATACGTGTTGCACTCTTTTTTCCCTTAACCGAGGTTTTGTCCCAATGGGTTTTCCTGGTAAAGTTTTTAATGAGGCAACATGTTATGCGTATCAAAGATGTGTGTACTCTTTTTTCTTCACTAAAGAATTTATTTTCCACTGAGTTTTTATCTTAGTAAGGTTTTAACGAGGCATATTATCTCCATAGACATCCAAGGGGGGTGTTATGAATATTTATCTATGTGAATGTCTATCATGATAAGAACTTTGTCAAGGAGATTTGATTTACTTTATCATTAGAAATATTATCTTCATTAATTAGAGTTTAATGTATAATGTACTTCTGATGCCTATAAATGGATGATTTAATGAAGACATTGTACATACTTGAATATTGAGAATAATACAAATCTCCCTCTTTCTTTCATCTCTTTGTTCTTTCATTCTTGTTCTTTATTGTTGTTCTTCGTTATTTTATTTTATTTTATTTCTAACAAATGCCTCATTTTTATAATTTGCACAAAGCCTGCTCAATCAAAAACATTACTTTAATAATACAATTTGACCCTGGAACTGAAGGACCCATAATTCAAGTCCCAAAAATGCAATTATTATTATTAATACTTTCATGCAACCTCTCTTCAATCAAGAATACATTTCATGTAAACCAAATACTTCAACAAGGGGGAAACAAAATGTTTCTTAAATCTAGTTACAATGAACAAGGGACAGGCAAAACCCCTTCTATAAATGTAGCAAGCATAGAATTAAGTTCTGTTCTGAGTACATTCACCCCCCAGAACTATACATACGACTCTTCTTTTCTTTTCTTTTTTGAAAAACCGGCACCTGTATCGGAGTTGTTAAGTTCAGAAGAGAAAAGGAAAAGCACGGGAGGGATAACATAAAGGAGTGTATGCATTGTGCAGGGTTTCCAGAATGAAACAACTATTTTTAATCCTTACCGCCTCCCGATTTCTTGTCGACTTTATCAAAAGCACGGAGCATTTCCGAGCGTGCGTTTGCTACCTCTACAAGTGTCTCTAGAGCTGCAATAGTATGATATACTTCGTAAGGGTACTCTCATCTTGTACTGAATGTGTTCAAAAGCATTGAGTTGAGTGTGCACCTGTTTCAAACGATAGCTGGGCGGCTCGAAGCTTTGGAGAAACCAGAGTTCCAAATACTGACAATTATCCTAACCTCTAAATTTTAAATCATAACCTTAAATTCTAACGATTATCCCTAAATTTTAAACTCTTATGCTTAGAACTTACCCCCTAAAATGAGCTCATAAACTATAAAACTAACGTGTTTGTGAAAACTGTCAATGTATTGAATATAAATCATTAACGTCACGTCTCAATCAAAATAATTATTTTAGTTTCATTTAAGAAAATTCCGTATGGCATCTTCTTAAAGTAGTTAGAGGGATGTACTATATTGATAAATGAAATAAAATTATATATATATATATAAAATAAACATTTTGAAATTAGAAAGTATCAAATTAAAATATTTGATAGAATACGGTGACTAAATCTACACATCCTCTCTTTTTTATTAATGTTATTATAAATAATTAGAATTATTTGAGAGTAGAAATAGAATCGATGTAACACCCTGATCGTCCAAACAAATCAATGGTCAAATTGCACTTTTGGTTCCTTAACTTTCAATCTTTTTAGAAGTAACACCTTTTAGCTCAACAAGTTCCATTAACATCCAAAATTTCAAATTTGATCCAATCAATCTAAATATTCAATTAAATTATCAAACTCAAGACTCAAAACAACACTAACCCGTTGACTCAAAAATTTAAATTATTACGATCGATGGCTCGTAATTCGATAACATAACATGGAATGAATACACTTAAATAATTACAGATGAGTGATTCCAATCCCATTGCTGAGGATGGCGAATTAGATTATTATGCATACCACGGTTCATTTAGCTAATGAAGGGAGCTCATCCAATTAATTACCTCTAAATTAAATTATTACTATTATTAAATTAAAGGGTTTAAAAAACTACTAGTAAAAAAAATTAAGGCTAATTATTTGATGAATTGTTAATGTACAGTTTTTTCTCCCACAAGTCGGCTTCTAAAGCTATCATATATTTTTACTTAGAGAACATAAATTCTAACCTCTAAATTCTAATATTTGAACCGTAAAAATATATTCTCAAACTTTAAAATCTAACTACAAATATTAAAACTCTAACTTCTAAACTGTAAAAATTAAATGCTTGTGAAAATATTTTTACGACCGATACATAAAATATTTCTTCAAAATTAATTAAATTTTTATTGTAAGAAAACTCGATTGATTTATTATGACTTAAAAAATTCAATTGTTTTTTTTTTTATTTTCACTAATGACTTTTCATATCTTTTAATTTTATTATTACAATCAAGAGAGAGAATCAATTTCAAGTCTTGAATAACGAGTACTAATATCACTTGACATAATTGAATTATTAACAGTTTTTTTTTCTCTTTTTCATTTTCGCACTTAATTTTTTTAAAAATCTCAACTTTATAGAATTAGATCAGAATTTATCAGGTATAAGTCAAATGATCATCCCTATTTAAGTCGCTGAATAATTAAATTATTGAAAATTAGTAGCTGAAATTAATAACTAATAAGAAGATATTAATAAAAGAAAAAAATAAATTATCCTTTAACTTAAAACTTTTAAGCTTAGATATTAAAACAGTTAATCCAACAATAAAAAACCATAAATTTTATATTATCAGGTGGATTTAACCCATTTTTGTACATAGAGAGAGAGAAAAAAGGCAAATATGTTTGGTTGAAGGCTTGAAGCAGTGAGTGGGGTCACCGGAGGTTGCATGATGAGTTGGTGCCTCCAGTTCATACGCCTTCTCTCTCTCTCTGCTCGTCTCGGGTCAACTTTTCCTACTTTCCAACTCTTAAATCTCTTCATTTCTTATTTTTTTTAATTTAATTTTCTCCACTGCTTCGTTCGTTTCCTCCTCCTCTTCATTTCTTTTCTTCTCAGCTCAAAAGAAGAAGAAGAAGAGGAAGAAGACGACCCCATCATCACCACTTTCTCAACCCATCAAAGGAACCAAACCCCATTTCAATCATTTATTGCAAGTCAATCAACTTATGGGAACAATCCACTTGGCCCCTTTAATCCAGCATCAGTTTTGCTTCGATTCTTCCACCTGCAACTAGACCCTTTTCTCCAACACATCCTTTTCTTTTGTCTCTCTTCAAGATCAACACGGTATGGTTCCTTTTTTACCCTTTCTTTAATCACCCGTGAGTTGCAGCAAGTTGCTACCTTTCTAATCTAAAGTTTCTACCTTTTTTTTATTTGGTTTGGGGTGAGGTTATTGCCAAGTCTTCGATTTGCTAGATTTTAGCAGCTTGTGGTTGGATTTTAATCTAAACTCATTGCTTAGTCTAGCTACTTGATTTAGATTTTTAAATTCAGCTTTTATTCTATGTGCAGCAACAATTTCAGGACGAGCACTTAGTTATTAGCTTTAAATTTATTTCCTAGTATTAGGCATCATCTTGGCAAAGTTAATGGATGGTTAAATTGGAATCATGTCTCTTTTTCATGTCAAAACTTAAGAGTTTTTTTTTTTATGGTCGCGTAGTAGCTCCTTGATTTTTGGTTGAGCCCTTGAACTTTGATTTTTCTGTTTTTAAATGTTTCCTGCATTCCTTGTAATGATTTTTCTGGACAATCACTTATTTGTTAGTTTTGAATATCTTCTGGTCTTCTGCATCGCCTTGGCAAGCTAATGGAGGGTTAAATTGGAATCATGTCAATGAATACGTTGTTAATGATCACATATTAGCTTCTTGTTTTTGGTTGAACCCTTGAACTTTGATTTTTCTGTTTTTAATTGTTTCTTGCCTTCCTTCTAATGATTTCTGGACAAGCACTTAAAGTTACTAGTTTTGAATTCATAGTCTTCTGCATCGCCTTGCAAGGTAATGGAGGGTTAAATTGGAATCATGTCTAACTTTTTCACATCAATGCTTAGCATTGTTAATGGTCACATGTTAGCTCCTTGATTTTTGGTTGTACCCTTGAACTTTGATTTTGCTGTTTTTAGTAATTTCCTGCCTGTCTTCTAATGATTTCTGGACAAGCACATATTAGTTAGTTTTAAATTTCTCCTAGGCCTCTGCACCACCTTGGCAAGCTAATGGAGGGTTTAAATTGGAATCATGTTTAGCTTTTTATATCGATGCTTAGAGTTGTTAATGGTCACATAGTAACTCCTTGATTTTTGGTTGAACCCTTGAAATTTGATTTTTGATGTTTTTAATTGTTTCTTGACTGCCCTCTATGATTTCCGAACAAGCACTTAATTGTTAGTTTTAATTTTCTCCTAGTCTTCTGCATCACATTGGCAAGCTAATGGAGGAGGGTTAAATTGGAACCATGTCTCTCTTTTTCGTATCAAAATAGTAGCTTCTTGATTTTGGTTGAATCCTTGAACTTTGATTTTGTTGTTTTTATTGTTTCCTGCCTTCCTTCAAATGATTTCTGTATAGGCACTTAGTTGTTACTTTTAAATTTCTTCTAGTCTTCTGCATCATCTTGGCAAGCAGAGAAAGGGTCATGGACTTAGAGTAGGGGAGATATAAAACTAAACATTTTGGAGGGCCAAAGCTAAAAAATTTAATTGTTTAATACTTGGGAGGAATGGAAAAATGAAAATTGTTTCCCGTCCCCCCACTTCGTCTCTGTTGGCAAGCTAATGGAGTGTTAAACTGGAATCATGTTTGTCATACTGTCTATTAACATAGCACAGTTTATGGTCATGTAGTAGCACCTTGATTTTGGTTGAACCCTCAAACTTTGATTTTGCTGTCTTTAATTGTTTCCTGCATACCTTCTAACTATTGTTATCTCATTGGTTATTCCTATTGTTATTGTCTCTGTTAATAGTGCAAGTTTCTAATAAGCCGAATATTTGTTAGGATAATTTACATTCTTCTTTTTTGCAGTGACTATATAAGTTAGATGGCTACGAGCTGGGATGGAAGTTATGACCCTGGAAGTCAGTCGGATGATAGCCATCATTTCGAGAGACTACACATAGAGCCCCTTTATGATGCCTTTGTTTGTCCTTTGACGAAGAAAGTTATGTGTGACCCTGTGACGTTAGAAAATGGCCAAACATTTGAACGTGAAGCAATTGAGAAATGGTTCAAGGGATGCAGGGAAAGTGGAAGAAAGCTGGTTTGCCCATTGACCCTAAAAGAACTGAAAAGCACCGATCTAAACCCGAGTATCGCTTTGCAGAACACCATTGAAGAGTGGACAACTAGGAATGAAGCAGCCCAGCTTGATATGGCTCGTAGATCTCTAAATATGAGCAGTTCAGAAAATGATGTTCTGCTGTCTCTGAAGTTTATCCAACATATCTGCCAAAAAAGTCGATCCAATAAGCATGTTGTACGCAATGCTGATCTAATACCTATGATTGTGGACATGCTAAAGAGCAGCAGCCGTAAAGTTCGGTGCAGAGCATTGGAGACACTCCTTGTTGTGGTCGAGGAAGATGAAGATAATAAGGTTGTTCTAGGTTTGATGTTTTCCTGTTGAATGACTGACATCATTTTCGTGTATGCATCCAGGACTGGATTATTAACTACTTAAGCATTCCTTTTCAGGCAATACTAGCTGAGGGGGACACTGTGCGTACAATAGTTAAATTCTTGTCCCATGAACAGTCCAAGGAGAGGGAGGAGGCAGTCTCTTTGCTGTATGAACTTTCAAAATCCGAAGCCGTGTGTGAGAAGATTGGTTCTATTAATGGAGCAATTCTTATATTAGTTGGAATGACTAGTAGTAAATCTGAGAATGTTTTAACTGTTGAGAAAGCTGATAAAACTCTAGAAAATTTGGAGAAGTTTGAGAACAATGTCCGACAGATGGCTGAAAATGGTAGACTGCAGCCTCTTTTGACCCAGATTCTCGAAGGTGCTCCTCTCTTTTCCTTGATAATTTTATGCTCTTTCTAACTTGCTGCCAGCATACTGGTCCTCTGTTTTGCGGTGGAGTCGTGTATAACTTTGTATTTGTTTCATTGATGAATCTGATGCTCCCTTTTGTCTAATATTCTGCTCACATGCTCATCAGTATGCTGCATTTCAGTTGACTGCATACCTTTTTATGTAACAATGATTGCCCCTAGTGTTCATACATAGTCCTTAGTTCATTGTCCTAACCCTGAAACTTGCTAGTTATTTTTTTGCTGCTTGATATGGGATGGAATACTTGCTTTGGTGATTTTTGTTGGTATCCCGAGCTGATAATCTTTCATGTTTGACCTCTGAAATTTTCATTGTCTATGGTTAATGTAAGATAACATTGCTGCAGGCACACCTCAAACACAGCAGTCCATGGCCGCATATCTAGGTGAGTTGGTTCTGAATAATGATGTGAAAGTCTATGTTGCAAAAACCGTAGGCGAATCTCTAATCAATCTCATGAAAAGTGGTAACATGCAATCAAGAGAAGCCGCTCTGAAGGCACTTAACCAGATTTCATCTTTTGAGGCAAGCTCCAAGGTGTTGATTGAGGCAAGAATACTTCCCCCCCTTGTCAAAGACCTCTTTACTGTGGGGGCCAATCAGCTTCCCATGCGACTTAAAGAAGTCTCTGCCACAATTCTGTCCAATGTTGTAAACTCAGGATATGATGTCGACTCCATTCCTGTTGGGTCGGACCATCAGACTCTTCTTTCTGAAGACAATGTCCATAACTTGCTTCATCTGATCAGCAACACTGGTCCACCAATCGAGTGCAAACTTCTTCAAGTTCTTGTGGGACTCACTAGTTCTCCAACTGCAGCTCTGAATGTTGTTGCTGCAATTAAAAGCTCCGGAGCTACTATCAGTTTGGTTCAGTTCATAGAGGTTCCACAGCAGGATTTGCGAATGGCGTGCATAAAACTTCTGCAGAATCTCTGTCCTTACATGGGTCAGGAATTAGCGGATGCACTACGTGGCACAGTTGGTCAGCTCAGCAGCCTGATTAGAGTCATATCAGAAAACACTGGAATTTCTGAAGAACAGGCAGCAGCTGCTGGCCTCTTAGCTGAACTCCCGGAGAGGGATTTGGGCCTCACGAGGCAAATGCTAGATGAAGGTGCTTTTCAGTTTATCATCTCTAGAGTTGTCAAAATCAGGCAAGGAGAGACTAGGGGCACCCGCTTTGTAACACCATTCCTTGAAGGACTTGTTCGTGTGCTTGCAAGGGTTACTTTTGTCTTGTCAGATGAGCCAGATGCTGTTGCTCTTTGCCGTGAGTACAATCTTGCAGCTTTATTCATTGAATTGCTTCAGGCCAATGGTCTTGACAACGTCCAGATGGTCTCTGCCTCCGCTTTGGAGAACTTGTCTCAAGAATCCAAAACTTTGACAAGATTGCCGGAGTTGCCACCACCTGGAGTTTGTGCTTCTATATTTCCATGTTTTAGCAAACAGGCTGTCATAACAGGATTGTGTCGTGTCCACCAGGGAACGTGTTCACTTAAAGAGAGCTTTTGTCTCTTGGAAGGACAGGCTGTACATAAGTTGGTTGCGCTCTTGGATCACAACAACGCGAAGGTGGTCGAAGCATCTCTTGCTGCACTTTCCACCTTGTTGGATGATGGAGTTGCTATTGAGCAGGGAGTGTTCGTTTTGTGCGAGGCAGAGGCAATTAAGCCCATACTCGACGTGTTACTCGAGAAACAAACAGAGAACTTGAGTAGAAGAGCAGTTTGGGTTGTAGAGAGACTTTTAAGAACAGAAGATATAGCCTATGAAGTTTCTGGAGATCAAAATGTAAGCACTGCACTTGTTGATGCCTTCCACCATGCTGACTACAGAACCCGGCAGATTGCGGAGCGTGCCCTGAAGCACGTTGACAAGATCCCAAATTTCTCCGGAATATTTCCGAACATGGGATAAATTTGTTGTATTGCTGTCCTGCATAATTGGTGAGTGGCGATGTGTATGTATTTTCAATTTCATCCTTTGTCTCTACATGATTAGTTTTGCGAGTAGATAGATGGATTTCCCACTTGTAGAGGGTTTCAAGAAATTGTTCATTTGTTTTAATGATGTTATTTTCATTGACCTTCATCTCTTTATACGGACTCTGCTTCGAACAAACCCATGGTGGATGTTCATTATCAGTAACTCGAACTCGGTCTTTATTAAGTTTGCAATCGACCTCAGAACTCTTCAAGCACTCAACCAAGCTACCGTTTGATGTCAAGTAGAACCTACTATTAGTTGCAGAGCTCAAGGCCTTTGTGGAATGAATGAATGTGGATATTTTTGTATTTTTTGAACCATCGTGGGGATTCAATTATCATAAACCGTTCAAACACTACAATTCGGAATTTCTTTACCCAGCCTTCTTAGAAATTATATGTAATAAGCTCTAAGATCAAGGCAAGTTCATTATTTGAATCAGAGGACAAAAAAATTAACGAATAAACATTGAAGAAATTTATTAAAGATGCAAAAGAAGCAAGATGAAAAATAAATAATCCGTTTATGAAAAATGGTGAAGAAATTACTGGGAAGACAACAAATGACCATAACTGTGCTAACACTGAATTAGCACTAGAGACCAGATGAGGTCACCATTGTACAAATTGTGGAAATTCAACGAAATAAATACGAAAAATTCACAGGTCGAAAGAAATGTATGCATTAATTCCCCGAATGAGCAGCTGTGATGTTTTATGATTTTCCCATTGAAATACAGTGCGTTGCAGAAGGCATTATAGATGTAGCACTGCCATTATCTTAGTCATGCAAGAAGAAGCATCTAATTCATGAGCCATGTGATTCCTAGAAATATGGCTCCAACTCATCTCCATATTAGACACATCACACACAGTGAAGAAATCCAACACCTGACCAAACATTTTAAACATTTCAACCCCGAATATAAAGTTTCTGTTGGAAACAAAAACTGGGTTCCAATCCATTGGAGCATCAGGGTGTACTGAGACCTCGGACCATGTAAGATACATCAGGTCTAGCTCCCACAATTTTCTCACGGCCTTGTTCCTCCGACCAATTTGCCCATCCCCCTTGCACCAAGAGACAGAAAGCAGAAACAAGCGACCATTGCAAGAAACAAGTTTTGGATAGTACTCGTCAACGTGGGGAGGAAATGTGGAGGTTTGGATTCCAATCCAGAAGCCTCTTTCAATGTCATAACCTGCTAACTTGTCATTCTCGGAGCAAACATAGAACATCCCATTACAAACAACCCCAGCACAAATTACCCCAAAGTCTATAGGCAGACTCTGGATTTCAGTCCATTTATTTGATAAAGAATCATATATTTCACCAGAATTCAGTGGCTCATCCCAAGATCCAAGACCTCCAACAGCAATCAACACGAATCTTTTACAACCCTTCATATTTGCTTGTTCACTTCTCTGTCTGATAAACTTGTACGATTTTCTATTTGATAACAACGAAGGCTCATTTACATCAAAAGCACTTCTGTACTGACGTCTGAGTGAAAGCCTGTGAGGATCCTCATAAACATCGGACACCCCACCAACTCGTGATCTGGGAAACTGCCTATCATGTCGATTCTGATGACTTTGAATGATCGAGAAATCTGAACAGACCTCAGATACTCCTAAAATAGGCATTGATCTAGCAAATTTCATGGATGAAGCTTTGCGCCAAGATTTGGTGAGAGGGCTAAATACCAATACACCTTTGTGCGTCTTGAATGAGCTCTTATCCACCCTCCCAAAGTTGGTTAGGCTTGAACAACCTCCAATGATATAAACATCATCCTGCATACTGGCAACTGAGAACATGAACCTTCCTCTGAGGATGTCAGCACCAACCCTATGCCATTGATCTTGAGACACATCCAGTGCATGTATCTCCCCAGAGCAATAGCGGTCTTTAACAGCACCAAAGAGAAACAACCATGGCTTTTGAAATGAACCTTCCCGTCTCATCTGCAAAAACCTAGGAGTCGTAGTCAAGTGTCTCCATTTCTTGCACACAAGGCGGGCACTCATAAGGCCAGTCAATGGTAGTCTCACCAAGCACATCTCAAGAATGTCATCTGGTAGAAAGACATGCATCCTGCTGTTTCGTACTGATTCCTCGAGATCTAAAACCTTTCTATTGCTCTTCTTCCAAAACTTCTCCTTCATGCCATACGAGAAGCAATCGAAATTATTGTCCTCAATACCACAAATTGATTTGTACAGCTTTCCTTCTTCACAGGTACTTGACCTTCTCCTACAACTTGGATCACCAAATTCCTCACCTGTGTCGGCACTGACTTTGCAACCACCACCTCTACCATATAGAGCAAGACATTTCAATGAAACCCCTCTCACCTTATCCTCTTCACCCCCTTCAACTCTATGGGTTTTTTCCCTCAACTTCTGGCTAACACTCCTTACAAGCCGTTTAGACACAGTTAGAGCCTCAAAATCCTGATGAAGCAACTCCTCTTTCGCACTCTCAGCAAACATTATGGTCTCAAACTCTGGGCATGCAAAGGTGCACACCCATTTCTATACTGCTAGCTGCATTTTGGTTGCTTAAACCCTAGCATCTACAGAAAAAACAAACAGGCTGATGAGATTGCAGCCAGACATACATACAAAGGGGGGAAACAAGTATTAGCAAAAAGTTAAACGAAAACAAGAAAGGCTGAAGCCCTTGTCTGCCTAGCACTGCTGATAAACATATTAACCAGATAGCAGAGACTCAAAGAAGACGAATATCCAAATATTGAATGCAAAAGCCATACACTGAGTTTGATTAACGAATGCTTCTAAAAGGAATCAGAAAAGAAGGCAAAGGAATATGAAAGCAAATCGAAACTAATGATGTGAAAGCCAAACAAGAACAACAATGAATATCATTACATTTGCCGACGGCAATAAATCAAGGTAGAATTCATCTAAAGTCGATGTTTTCGCAAGAACGAATCCTTGTTTACAGATCCATATACTCCATTTTAAAAATTAGAGAGATTCACATCACTCGTTTGAATCAGATCCTAATGAGATCGCCAGATTTCCTTTCACATTTCATCTCAAAGCAAATTAATGGCACTAATTCAGCTCAACAAATGATTCAAACGAAAAAGACTAATATCTCATAAACCTAAATTCTTAAAAGAAAAAAAAACAGAGAGAGAAAAAAAGAAACTTACATTGCAATAACGAGAAATCGAGGGTTGCGATCAACAAAAGAAGCAAGAAGAAAGACAAAAATAATTAAACAGAAAAGGATGGATGATTAGAATCCATGGGAAAATTTAATTAACGAAAATGAGTGTTTGGTTGGTAAAGCGACCCATCAACTCAGCTCGACTCAGAAAACTCGAGTCAGCTCTTCGCTTTACCTTTTGGCTATATCTGCCTCAATTTTTTGTAAGCATTATTCAACTTCCTATGAAGTTTGCATTCTTATATTATAGGGTAAAGTACACCAGAGGTACTTAAACTATGCTCAAATAATTATTTTGGTCATTTTACTTTTAAAAATTACATAATGATCATCAAATTTTATCATATAATTATAAAAACGTCACACAACCATCATTTTATGACAACTCCATAATTTTAATAATCATTTTTATATTTTTTTAAAATTCCAGTAACTAAAACGATTAGTTTGATATAGTTTAGTGTTGTTATTAATTTTATCTATATTATATGTTACGCTTTTCATAAGTTTTATTGTCGTGCAAGCTAATATCATAGTTGTTGATCATTTGAAAAACAACTTCGAAAATTTGTTTTAATGAATTCGGCTCTCGACGATTTAGCGACAATAATATTTTTCAATAGTGATATTTTTCATAAATCCTTCTTTTGTACTCTCACTCTCTAAATTTTATTTGGCTTGGCAGCCAATTGCTTTTGTTGACGGCGGCTGACTTTCTTCCTCCTTAATTTTTTATCTTTTTCTTTTAACGTCTTTTTTTTATTTTTTTCTTTTATATTTACTTCGGTGCTTCCCTTTGGTCAGCTCGATTAGAACCTATGTCTCCAACAATTATGGTACAAGCTTGGAGACATTTATACAAAGAGGAAAATAGAGTCTCTTTGTTGGCTAGGGTCTTCAAGGACCAAGTGGAGGCCTTTGTTGTCGCGAAAGGAAAGTGCTTTGATTTTACGATCTTTTAGTCTTTTTTTCTTACTATTATCATTAGCCTGATCCCTTGAAATATTCGTTGAAAAACTCAATCCTAAATATTTTTACAATTTAGTCTTTATCTATTTTTTCTTTTTCAATTTCACCTTCATTTTAAACTTATTTTTTTACTAAATTTGAACCACATGTTCTTAAACTACTATAAAATATCTATCTATTTTTAATTCATATTTTTGCTCCTCAATTTTGCATGATTTTTTTTATTTCTTCAATTTCTTCTTCGTTTTAAGTTCATTATTGACTAAAGATTTAAAATTTAATTTAAAATAATGATCATACTTTGGCTATAAAATTAGAACGTTTGTAAACCTGAATACACATGTGTGATACCTAAATTTTGTCCGAATTCTTATATATATATATATATCTATAAATAAGACTCAAAATAATAAGTAGTAAATATAAATAATAATTCATTTAATGAAATAGTCTCGAAATATCTAAAATATGTTTCAAGTGTCCATTTACATAGTATATTATCTTCACAATTTCAAAAAGCTCATTACAAAATTACTTCGGCCCATTTATAATAACAAAGGGGCTGGTGTGTTTCTTTCTCCCGCCTAGAGGTGCCACATGGCGCCCTCGGATTGGCTCTTTCCGTTTCACCCGGATTGAGAGTCCAAGCTAACGTCACCCTATGACCTGCTATAAATAGCAAAGAGAGATAATGATTAGGGGATGATTATGCAATAAGGGGGCAATAATGGTGCAATAACTACTCGACATTAAAGAAAGATATAGGAAGACAAAAGAATTTACCAGAGAAGCTCAAAAGCTAATCGACCGCTGAAATATCGTCGCCAGAGCATAACTACCATCACCGGAAGGTAGCATTTCTTCTCCATTTCATTTTCTTGCAATAGAACACGTAACAAGTACCAGATTCAACCACAAATGTATAAAAATGGTATTTAAAACCCTAAAAAGCTAAAAACAGTAATATAAAGCCTAAAATCTAGATCTGATCTTAGATTCAAAATAAAAAAGAAAATCTAAAGGTAATAAGATGAGTTTTGATTGCTTATCTTGAGTTTTTGCCACCGCGAGTGTTGCCGGAATTGAGCTTGAGGTTAAAATGGTATTAAGCTTCAAGGTGGAGTTGAAAATGATAGGGAGAGGTCTTTCGGTTTCAGGTAATTCAAATAAATTATAAGTCATAAGACTCGTTAATTTAGATAACTCGATTTTTTTACTCGATTGCAGCAGTGGAACCGAGTGATGTAGCGAAATGCTCGGCGTGAGAACGGCTGTCTATTTTCGCGGGTTGTTAGATGTGTGGACCCTACTTCTATGGACTGGACTTTGAATTCAACTTTTATTTCCTTTTTAAAAACACTGTTTTATTTTTATTATATTTTTTTAAATAATCAAATTATCCCGTTTTTTCTTTTTAGATGTTTAAATTATTAATTTTTTGTTTTTAAGGTTAAATTGAGAAATATATTTTAATCAGAAAATAATAGTTTGAGTACGTGCTTGGATAAAAAAAATAATAGTTTGAACACTTAAAAAAGTAAAAAAATTAAACATTTTAAAAAATAAAATAATTTGAACACTTATTTTAATATTAAACTTTCTATTACACTAAAGTTATATGTTTGTATCGTAAGAATATTATATTATTTTTAATAAATGAATTTAAATTAAATATAGGTAAACTATAAGATTGATTGCTTATGTTTCAGTTTTGTTCATTTTTATTATTGATTCTAAAAATACATATTTTATTCACTTATGTTATTAATTTATGGATAAAATATACAAATATTACTTGACTATCTTCTCCCTCTTATTTTTGGCCACTCAACTTTTAAGCTTTTTAGTTTACTAATTGAACTTTTAAATTACTCTTATTTTGGTCACTCTTGATTATTTTATTATTATTTTTGAATTTTATTTTAGCATATTATTATTATTTAATACAAAAATAATTTAAAATATAAAATTAAATCCAACTGTTGACTGGCCACCATTCGCCGTCACCGAACACCACCGCCTTCGGTCATAGATGGTGGTCGTTCAATCCTAGATTTCACCGGTCGCTTCGTCTTGACCCCCTAAGTCTAAACCTGACCTTCATTTTACCGAAAAATGCTCAGAAGTTCGCAAAAAAATATCGAAAGTTAGGAAACTGACAAGTTTCAAACAAGATTTACAAGTTTCGGGACATTTTCTAGTGAAACAAACACCAGACATTTGAGATCTAACGTTCGTCGATTCTGAGACCAACGGTGGTCGAGGATGATGGTAATTTTTTTCTTCATATTTTAAAATTTAATAATAATAAAATATGATTTTTTATAAGGATAGAGGCCTCGTTAAAACCCTTTATATCATATTCACACCAAGGTGGGAATCCGATAGCGAAAGGAAGAAAAGAGTGCCAAGATATTTTATTAATAATAGGAAAAATACATACATGGATTCAATAAAATATGATTTTATTATTTATTTTAAATTATTTTTATATTTAATAAATATTAAAAAATTCAAAAAAATAATAAAATATTTTAGAGTGACCAAAACAAGAGCGATCCGAAAGTTCAGTTAATAATTTAAAAAGTTTGAAAGTTAAGTGACCAAAATAAGAGTGAGAAGATAGTTGAATGATGAATTGTGTATTTTACCCTTAATTTATTAAAATTTAATCATTGAGTTAACAGTTGTCGTTATCCTAATTAATGTGACGCATTAAAAAAATAGTTAATTTCTATTTTGACAGTAAAGTTTAGACAAAATTTCAATTCAACTATACATTTCACCTTTATATATATATATATATTCATTCCGACAACATAATCCAAAAAATCCACTTATCTGAACCAAATGAACCCTTGCCACAGTTTATACAAAAAACAAAGATAAAAACATGAAATACAAAGGGCATGAATAATGTTTTCTCACGAACGTAATTAATCGTGCAAATCTGCTGTGTTAATAATTCTAATTACGTCGATAAATTATCATAAAAGAAAATTTATTCATACTAGAACATTGATATTTTTTTATTATGAATGCATGCTATGGTAGCTATATGCACGTAAAACTACACTAAATAAAGTAGATGAGAACCATGCCATAAGGTAAAGATAGTCGTATCATAAAGACAGACAAAACAAATGCAATAAGATGTGCACTGATAGTTTTGGATTATGTCGACAAACTGTCCCAAAAAGGATTTATCCAACTAGACCACCGATATTTTTTTGATCAAGGATGTGAGCTATGATATTTACATGCACGCAAATTTACCACAAATGAGGTAAAGAAGAATCGTGCCACAAAGTAAAAAATCGTGTCATAAATACAGGCGAAATAAATACCAAAAAAAATTAAGAAAATAAGGAGATTCTTATTTGGAACAAAAGATAAAAATAAGAAAGAACACCAATGGTAGGCAATCTTCGAACAAGCTTCGAATTTTATTATTTAATTTGAGTTCAATTCTTCTATGTCACCTGATTTGTGGATAGATCAAATGAGATGCTATTTAAACCCGCGAGCTAGGTAATTTTTTTATTTAATTGTCGATTTTCGGTTTATTAAAGTTTAGACTATTAATTTAAATTGGGTGTTCCGCCCACTTTTCTTCGTTCACAATATTAAAATTAATCTATGTCTTTGCTTAAGGAATTTAACGTCTTATCTCGTTAGATCAATTTATTATTATTCAACTAAAGAATTTTGAGCAAAACATTTCTAACTCTATGTATCCAAATTCAAGTGAAATAAAAATTTATTTGAATTTAGTTATAAAATATATTAGGATTAACATGAAAAATATAGTTTAAGAATATATCTTGGGAGGGTGAAGCCATCACCGGTGGTAATATGATCTATTGTTCAATAGGACAATTGTCATTTTTTGATTAATTACGTTTTTAATATTTATATCAAAATTTAAACTCATACAAAATGTGACAATGGTCATTTTAAATTTTCATTGCTAATTATTTGGTCATTTTATTGTAACGAGTTTAATATTTTATATCCGAGATTGGGATTATTATTAC